>OZ022263.1:89374648-89634648 GCA_963978885.1 Nemotelus pantherinus | reverse complement strand
GAGCGTTAGCCTATCGTGAAGAGTGAGAAGCGTAGTCGGTTCACATTGAGTGCGTCTCAAGCGTTGTGCATTGCAGGCCTCAAGTCGAATGAGTAGTCGTTTTTGCAAGCGCGATGGATGACAGCAACGTACGATTCGTGGGGGAGGTGGGAAAATGCCCCGAATGGTATGATTTTACGACGCATACTGACGTTTTCTTGACGACCCGTGTGTGGACATAACACAATGATGACGGCACTCGTGTCAAGTCAAGTGTCAAACGCATCTCTCACGTATAGCATTGCTAACGACCCGTGTGCGGAGTGCCTTAACTGTCGTTAGATCTTTGCCTTTTGCCTTGCACACACCTACAGTCCACTTCAACTGCAGTCCGCGATCATCAGGTGAACTGATGTGTGTGTAGGCGGTTTCGATGGCCTGATAGACCAATGTCTGCAGTTAATCTGACAGTGTGTGGGATGCTTTTGAATCTGATTGTAGCCTATGACCGATACCTAACGCTGAAACCATACTCTTGGCAAGACATGCCGAACGTAGACAAGCACGAGAGTGTGGATGATTTTCTAGCCGTCCCTCATTTGTTTTATACCTTTTCTGTTCGCCTTACCTTGGTATCGCTCCGAAATTTTGTTGGTTTCAGGTTACGAGGCAAAGGGATTCGAAAAAAATTCACTGATCGTAATTTTCAGGGGCCATCTGAATAAAAATAAAACAACTCTTTGAGGTCTATTGCTGGCTGCGATCATATTTACAAACCGATTTGGTCTACCAAACCAAATTATGGGAAAGATGCATCACTCCGTACAATACGCATGAGCAGGGATAAAATACAGTTTTGAGCGAATATTGCCCACCGATCGGAAAATAATTCTGATGTGGTTTATATATTAGTTACTTCTGACATGATAATGTTGCACACCGGCTTAAAATGACGATGTATAGGACTCCTAACAAATAATATGTGCCTCGGACCAAACAAAAAATGGCTTAAATCTCCTTACTTGTAAAACGTTTCAGCCAATTACTTCCTATTCGATCGCATTCATGCAATTATACGAATCAATTTAGCACTGCCTGAAACCGAAATTTCAAGTGAAAATATTGACCCACGTTCAAGGTTGAGTTGCTCATTATTCATTTTCCAGCATACTCAAATTTTGACCCTGCTCAGTATGTATCTTCTTCTCGACCTTGCCTCGAAAATTCTCAGCACGATGCCACCCCCAGCCGTGTTTGAACTTGCTCTCGTTTACAATAAGCTCATTATCCAGTGCGTATTAGCCACTCATCAGCATGCATCCACGGAGAGACAATGAAAACGCTCCTCTGCCAACGCAAATCACTCAATATCCAGTTGCGCGACATCTACATATATCTTATTCATAAACTATGCAGACGGTAAGTCTATTAAAACGTCTAAAACGGGAAATTTATGAAAATCATCTAAATGCGGTGGATAGACATCGAACAAATTATTTGATTACGGACGCACCTATCAAATATTCACATCTATCGAAAATTCATCCTGATTATCATCTGTCATGTAATCGTTCGCGTTTTTTTCGTAACGCAATCGCTCGATGCGAGTCACAAGCGCACCTTCCAGATAGATACACATCTTGCCCATCCACCGTATATGCAAATTAATGAATTCGCTCATAATCTTTGAAAAAAAAGCAAGATGACATTTTTTTATTTGGACTTTACGATTTATTCAAAATTATAGGTTTGTTTATTTGAATATTGTCTTTCTCTCAAATTTGTTTACGATGTGTATAAGCATTACGCCGTAGTAGATACACATAATTACTATAGGGCTATTATTATTTAATCGGGATTGTAATTGAGAATTGAGTAGAATCGGGTTGCTCAATACGAGCTACAAACTGATAGATATATCAAAACGGCAGTGGTGTGTGCTAGTCAATTTGGCACACGAATACGGATGTAGATTTTTCGAAACATGTTGGAGCTAAATAGTTTTGAAGTCTCGTTTCCGTTGCCTCCATTGAAATCTGCATCTTGGTTCATAGCTGTTGGGAGACTGTCTGATTTTTGGTGAATTTTTCGTTGATTGTTCACTATTCACATCCATTGTCGTGCATTTTGAGGGAATGTAATGAGCTCGAAGATTATTTGATTTTGTGGGCAGAAATGAATATGTTACGTGCTTCCAATGAGAATATAGTGTGCGGAAAAACTGGCTGGCTTTGGAGGCGTCCAAAAATGAATGGTTTTTTCGATAGGAGCTCATATATGTTTCATGTTATGTTCGTAGAAAGTCAGCAACAGTGTATGGATCTTTGAATAAAGCTATAGTATTTGAAAGGTTTGACATACAAATTTATTTTTTTAATATCGACTCATTGATTAAATCCAAATTTATTGTGTCTTCGAAGTGTTTTTATTGAAGAAGACATAGTAAATGAATTGAATAAGTAGCTGATTCAATGGATGGAGCGGGAGCGTGGCAGCTTAACACCGAATTATCACAGCTTTGATCAATGCGTGGAAGCTGCTTATTAGATGCAAAGAAATTCAACATAAAAACTAAAGTCACATGTTGTATGTAGGCTTTTGTTTTCATTTTCTTTATTGATTCTTTTTATTTGAATGCAAATTAATTATACAAAATTAGATAAATGTATGACAGGTTTGTTTAATCTTGATAAGTTTTCACTATTGGACATAAAATAAGCAATCTTTTTGAATAAAAGTTCATACTAGTTTGCGGAAATATCAGCATTTATGTGTTTTAGTACAATAATTGATTGCCAGGTGCATAAATTGATGTGAAAAAACCGTGTCTTAATAATAAATTACTAAGCGAACGACCAAAGCTATCTTCTTCGAGTGACTGTTTTTGTTGCATAAAATGACTTTTGGAAATCTGTTGAATCAGTTTAACATTGGCATTCAAATTTGAGGTGATTGAATGCCTATGTTCAAAGATCAAGCTTGTTTTTTTATTCAAATACTAACGATGTCACTGTGCTTAACACCAATATGGCAAAAATGTTTCATTATGTTATTTTACTTCAATTGAAGAACCTGACAAAATCATTGACAAAATCGCAGAAATGCTAAACTCATCTCATATTTATGAACGTGGAAAATTAATATGGTCATTACGTCAAACAAACCGGACGGAAGGTCAGTGGGCTATGTCAGATAACCGTATGGTGGCAGCAGATGGTCCATACTATAGGACAAGTTCTTGCGTAGGAGAATTAATAATGATTAATTAATTAATCATTAATAATGACCGTTCTTAGCTTTTCGTTACTATGAATTCGGATAAACGCATTCAAAAATAATAACTGAAACATTAGTCCATAGAAACTGGTAGCAAGTTTAAGAATTATGATTTTGAATGTACAGTGGCTCACAGCTTATTTGATACAGTGCTTCTTTAAAAAATTAAGTTGCAATAACTTAAAACATAATAACAATATCGAAAAAATTTGAACGCCATTTTGAAGAAAAATGTTTGTTGTTTATTAAACAAGTTTATATTTGTTACAAAGTTGTTGTTTTACATCTTAAAAAACAAAAACCCCAAAAATAATAACAAATTTCATATCACAGCTTATTTGATGCAGTTTGATTAAACCCTAAAATTGTTGTGAATTATGAGGTTTCCAGTTGTTTTCAATACTTCGTATGATAGCCCTTAGCCTTAAGCAGAGCCTGGAGCCTATTCGGCATTGAGTCAACGAGTTTGTTTGTGATGTCAGGAGTAATTTTTGGCCATTCTTCAAGCAGTGCTTTCTTCAGGTCTTGTTTATTAGAAATCTTGTGTTTTCTAACGTTGTTATCCAACAAAGTCCACAGATTCTCAATGAAGTTCATATCTGGTGACATCAAATGAGAGCATTCCCAAATTGGTCAGAACTGTACAATTCCCGTCTTGTGCTTTGGATCGTTGTCTTGGTACAACCGAAATTGGTAGCGAACACCCAGTTTTTCAGTGCTTTGCAGCAAATTGTTTTTGAGTACATCAAGGAACTTTGTTTGGCCCATTGTTTAATCAATAAACTTTAAATTTCTGACTCCGGCTGCGGACATGCAGGCCCAAACTCTCACATTACCACCACCATGCTTTACAGTAGCTTTGAAGTTCTCCTTGTTTAGCTCAGTGTTTGCCTTGCGTCAGACATATGACATTCCGTCGGAGCCAAAAATGGTAAACTTGGACTCGTCCGCAAAAATAACCGTATTCCAGAACGCGAATGGCTTTCCCACATGCTCTTTAGCAAGGCAAAACGGCTTATTGTATTTTTTTTGGAAATGAGCTACTCGTCCGTTGAAATCATGGTCGCGAAGCACTCGTCGGACGGTTTCAGCTTAATTCACGATAAACCTCAGTAACCAATTTTGGAGCGGAAATCTTCGTGTTTGCTTTCACTTTCCTTACAATGTATCGTTCGTCGGATACGGTGAAAATATTGTTTGGCGCATTTCTCCTCATATTTTCTACCCGATTTTCGTGTATGAAGCACTCAATTATGTGCTGCACTGTAGAGACACTAAAATTCACACTTTCAGCAATTTTTCGAACACTTTGTCCTTTCTTGAAGTGGTTTAATACCAATTCGCACTGTTCAATTGTGGTGCGATGAACCATTTTACAATTTTGGCTCATTTTGGCACTTCAGCTTACAAGATCTTGCTAAAAATTACCTAAGTCAATGTCTTAACCCAATCAAAAATTCAAAAAACAAAAACAACACTGATTAACGGCGCGATAAATAGAAGTTTATTCGCATTGAAGTGTCTGTATCAAATAAGCTGTGAGCTGCAATTTTTCTGCGCCAGTGGTATTTCTCTTTTACCGGATGCCGAGGAATATTGCTGGAACATTTTTTGTTTGCATTGTATTCGCTGAACATGCATCTAGTCCAATACGTTTAAATTTTTTGGACAGGGTTCTTTATTTCAAAGTTACAATGATTTGCATTTTTAAATAGTCACTGTATCAAATAAGCTGTGAGCCACTGTATGTTACCACTTTGATCTGATGACTTCATGAAAAGCTGTTGCACAGAAAGGTTTGGCAGGGTTACGTTACGCATGAATTTCAAATCTGAGGTAAGTAAAACACTTTTCACTTATTTTCAGAATAAGATGGTTATCATATGAAAATTTGATGGCAGCATCTTCTAGCACAAAAATGATGAAAATGCTCAGTACTGCCATCATTGCTTAGTATTGCCACCATCTAGTACTGCAACAAAAAGTATATTACAAATGCTCAACGTCCAGGTCAATGCACCCCATTAATTTCGTTTTTCGATAACTGCATCTTAGTTACAGAGATATAAAGATTTTTAGGATTTTATTTACTTATTTATTTACATAAATTCATTGCAACAGAATACAAATTCCATTTATGACAATGATAAATCAAAAATTAAAAGATTAATATTTACAAAAAGAAAATTCAATTCAACAATCTAATGTCCCAACGCTCAGGTCAAGTATAAATGCTTTTAAATGACTTTTGAAGCTATAAAACGATTGTGGCAGAGATCCAAGCCCCAATTCATTATGACGTCTAGGGATTCCGACGGAAGGAGAAAAGAAGTACACATGTGTACGCGCGAACAGAACAGTGAAGACTAGAAACACTAATGTTCGAAGAACAGTAGAAGAATCGTGCAGGTTTTGAGTGCATATTCCACCACATGAGCTGCTTATTACGGCCAAACTGTTTCAAACGCCACGTTGTACTTTGGTCTCAAGAATGCATTATAGCTCATATGGTGGAAGGTTTCAGATATTACCACTGGCATGAATTTCAACGTTTATGAGAGCAAAACACGGGTTGGTTATATTCGTTATCAGTTGCTTATTTCACAAAAGCAGCATCTCATATAACATCAATGTAGAAAATTCTCAGTGCCTGCAGCACTATGACTGAAGTTGGTGTTCGGGGCCGCAATCCGAAAAAATTTGGGAATTGAAACTTTGGTCATTTATTTTCATTGTAAATGTTTCCGGTATGAAAACTAACTGTAAGCATTTATTGATACAAAAGTAGCACAACCGACTCGTGCTGGCAACCTTTTGCCAGTATCAAAGCCAAGAATATATCACATCTGCTTCACGTTGTTTAATTACATTCGAAATTATACGAGTATAAAGAAATTTAGGGTTACCTGCAGCGAGTTTTTTCAAATAATCGAAAACTTAATATTTGCTGTTTATTGTCACTACAATATCATTACCATTTGAAAATTCTACGATAAAACCGCTCAATAAAGATATTGCAATTAAACACAAAACCAACAATAGCTGGCAACCCTATCGTGGCTTTTCAACCAAATTTGGCCTGAATAATGTTTATAATAGGTTCCATTAATTATATGAAATTCGTATGAATTTCATGACTGCAAAGAGCAAACCGTTTTATTTTCCTGAGCGAATTTTCGAAACCAAAGACACAAAAATTACCATAGCTGGCAGCACCAATCGAATTTTTCAACCAAATTTCTACCAAACAGAGTTTAGAGTAAGGTTCAGCTACTGTGTCAATTTCATGAAACTCTGGTAACTTATTTCATACAGCAAAAAGCATTTTTTTTTCTTTGTAAGTTTTCAAGATGCCACCACTGGCAAACAGTTGCCCACAATTCAATATCGCTTCTATTAGACCTGGTCCTACTTAAGTCCAATACATTCTGTAAATTTCAGTTGTATCTGATAATTGGCTCGTGAGTTCCCGTGAACAAAAATTTTTGATGCTAAAAATATAGGTTAACTGGGAAAGGGTTACCGTTCTTGTCCGGCATGAAATTTTGGAAGTTTTGCTTTGAACATGTAGATAAAGCATAAGATTTGTATACAGATTGGTTTTATTGTAAGAAACGGACATTTTTTAGGATATTCGATGGTTTGAATGTTTTCACTTCCAAATTTTTATTTTTACTAATGTTCGAAGAACATTAATATTAAAATCGATTCGGCCAAAAATTCATATTTCCATAAATATATATATATGTACATATATATATATATATATATATATATATATATATATATATATATATATATATATATATATATATTTAAATATATATATATATATATATATATATATATATATATATATATATATATATATATATATTTAAATATATATATATATATATATATATATATATATATATATATATATATATAGATATATATATATATTTAAATATATATATATATATATATATATATATATATATATATATATATATATATATATATATATATTTATATATATATATATATATATATATATATATATATATATATATATATATATATAGATAGATATATCAAAAAAAATTTCAGTGAGTTAATCTCGGGAACGCGCCATCCGATTAAGCTGAAACTTTCAGGGTGCATTGGTGTGTATGCAGAATAGGTCCAGGTCTCACTTAATGTCAATTATTGTTAACCTTGCCCAATTTACCTATGTTTTTAGCATCAAAAACTTCTGTTCACGGAAACTCACGATCCGATTAACTCACGATCAATTAAGTCTCTAAATTCATTAACGGACGACAGATAGTTTGTGAAAATTCAAGAAGAAAAAGAAATAGAAGATGATTTGAGGGGAAAGGTCATATGCTTACATTTGCTAACATTTAAGGACAATGAGTTGCGATTGCACCAACTAAGAAGAACACACAGATCATTCTGGAGAATAATACAGTCATCAACAGACCTGATCACTCGGAACAATTTCAGAACGTCAGCGTACAGTAGACAAAGGGAATCAATTATGGAAGGAAGGTCATTAATAAAAATTAAAAAAAGTAAAGAACCAAGGATAGACCCTTGCGGAACACCAGAAGAGGGATGAAAGAGAGAAGAGAAGAGGTTGTTAATAGTGACTTTGCACTCACGGTTACTGAGGTAGGACGAAAACCAAGAAAGGATTGGCCCGAAACAACCAAACTGTGAAACTTTACTGCGTAATAATTTATGGTCGACAGTATCAAAGGCTTTTGAAAAATCTGAGCAATATGGGAAGCTATAGGGTAGAGAGCTTTTATTTTATTGCGTGGTTTTTCAAAATAACACCACTGTCACAAGATTGCCAATATTTTCATTGAACTTCAATCACACCTGGTCCTAGTTCAGAACAATACATCCTATGAATTTCAATATTTGCCTGTGAGTTCTAGTAAACATACATTTTGAGTGCTTAAAATAGTTACTTTAAATCGTTTTAGTGCAATGAGAAACATTGGAAATATCAATTTGGTTGTGTACGCAAAGTATAAATTTATAAATCATTTGAATGTTTCTAAAAAGCAAAACGTGTTCAGGATAGTCGATGTTTTGAAGGAATTCTGCTTATATGTCTGTCCTGCTACAGGATTGTCCGTACATTCGTCAAAACGTACAGAAGTGTATATTTTGAGCTTGTAATATGTGCTATGTATAAATCATTTTATTTATCACTTGGCACACGAGATGGAATTGATATTTCCAAAAAATTATTATTTTCCAGCTACATAATCACTTCCTATATTTATTTTTTCAAATATATAGCAAAAAAAAATAGAAGTGTTTATAAACTCATTAAAACCCCTCCAATTATATATATATATATATATATATATATATATATATATATATATATATATATATATATATATATATTTATATATATATATATATTTATATATATATACATTTATATATATATATATATATATATATATATATATATATATATATATATATATATATATTTATATATATATATATATATATATTTATATATATATATATATATATATATATATATATATATATATATATATATATATATATATATATATATATATATATATATATATATATGGCCGGGGCAAATGACTTTTACTCCCGGTGACAGTGCCAGATGACAAACTTTGCACCCGTACAATGTGTTGAATAGGGTTCAAAAGAGTTTAGAAGAGCATATAAACGTCATGGTAAATTGACCAATGACTACATGTTTGAGTAGACTTAAGTATGAAGGTCATATCCATTCCAGACTCATTTTTACATCATATGTAAATTGATTGACATTAAATTGATTGATTATATTGAAATTTGCTCTAGTCTTCTCAAAACCAATAGATTAACATGTTGTTTATGTTTCGAGAAAAAAGAAGTATTCCAGAAATAAATAAAATTTAGAAACAACCCTTGTTGGGTTTACAAATTTAAAATCAATGTGAATACGAGTGTGGAGTGATTAGTTCCATGACTCACTTTACCCTTGATTAACTCAGGTAACTATTCAGAGCTAAGTGAACTCAAAGCTTGGTGTGCAATGCAGTCCCTTGACTGAACCTGGATTTGAATTCGGGACTCCGCACAAAAAATTCAGTGCTCTATCCACTAGGCTACTCAAGTAACCACTAGCAAACTTATTCGGAGTATCGAGAAAAAGGTGCAATCGCAACGGGAAAAATAATGCTTAGGGATATATTCGGTAAGCATTTTTACATATTGCAAGCATATAAGCATTTTTACATATACCATTACATATTGTTTCTTTTTAACATTGCATGTCCTAGACTGGGAAGATTTTTACAAGGGGAAACTCATGCTTTTAGCTATATAGCTTTATGAATAAGAGCTTTTTGGAAAGTACGACATCGTATTCTCGCATTTATACGCCTAAATATGAATTAAAGCTTTGGCCGGCGGCCGATCGTATCTCTCCATGAGTGATTTTTGCATGTTGAGTGATTGTGACGCTCATTGGAAATTCCAATAGCGCATGCTCTTTGCTACTAGGGGGAATTGTTTTCATGCATTTTACTTACCCGTGCGTGATGATTTGAAATGCTCCGAAATTTTCATCTTTCCTCTTTATATAGCAGACTACCCTTAACCGATGTATGCTGGCAAGTTTTTTTCCCCTTGTTTCTACGATTGATGTTCATTGGCCAGTCTTGGACTTATAACATATGAACTTTCTCCCTTGCAGCATTTTCCATGCTCCAAGTGATGTATACGAGTATTAGGTTAATCACAATACAGCGTTTTCCGCTGCGGCCAACGCAGTGGGCTGCGGGAAGTGCTGTCGAAAAATTAGAATGCACTTTTTTGTATGGTAACGCGCACAATGGCTGCGGCGGAATTTGCGGCAGCGGCGGAATTTGCGGCAGCGGCGAAATTTGCCAAATTTCTAATTTTGCCGCACCGCTAGCGGTGATACCTACCATAGGTTGGCATCACCACTAGGTTGAATTAACTCTGTTTGAATTAGGTTGAATGGTCTGGTGGAATAGACAAGCGATGGCTGATGAGTATTGTGATAAGCCAACCTAATCCTCGTACAACAGGATTTAGCAAAACAAAAGAAAAAAAATGATTTTGGTTGGTGCCTTGGTTGCATTGACAGCGACATTGTCGCTGCATTGTGATTCACCAAATTCAACTGCAGCATTCACGCCTCCCCCTGTGGAACGCTGCGTTTGCCACAGCGGAAAACGCTGTATTGTGATTAACCTATATATCTTATAATTGCTGGAAAATAGCTTTGGAAGTAGAAAATGGGCATTACTAAGATTGTTTGATTGATGCATTTCGCCAGAAAACCTTACCGCGATTCCCGTTGGGTAATTAATGCATCATCAAATTCATTTTGACTTTGGGAACGAAAAGCTTTGTTAGTTTAAACTTGGTCAAATGCACTCTTTTTTACTAATGTTCGAAGAAGAACATTAGTATTAAAATCACTTTGGCCAAAAATTCATATTTCTATATATATAGGTATATATCATCAAAAAATTTCAGTGAAAAAATCTCAGGAACGCGCCATCCGATTGAACTGAAATTTTCAGGACACATTAGTGTATATGCAGAATAGTGCCAGGTCTCAGAAAAAGTAAAAAATCTTTAACCCTTTGGCGCCGGCGACCATTTTAGTGATAATTTTAATATACCTATTATTCCGTACACAAATAAGTTTTGCAAAAATAAAGTTAACAAAATAAATTTTCAACGCGTTGTACATATGAATCGGATAATGTTTTGGAATTTTTTAACCCCATGTGTGCGCTGGGCGCCTAAAAAGAGAACGGGAAAAATTGAAATATTTTAAATTGTGATAACTTTTGACAAAGCTATTCAATTATTACCAAATTTTCAGGACATATTGGTATTATTAAGTTGTAAACTCACGTAGCTTTTGATAAGCGTGCTGGCAACCGTAGAGATAGGGCAAGCACTGAAAGTTAAAACCTCCAAATTATCGTCTCTCTTGAAAAAAATACCGTTTCTTCAAAAAAAAGTCACTCATATGTAAATTTCGTGTTTTGTTTACATAGATAAAAAAAAAATTTTATATGGTATAACGGGCACGCCTGGTAACCCTTGTCCAATTTACCTATATTTTTAGCATCAAAAACTTCTGTTCACGGAAACTCACGATCCAATGAGCAGAATTAATTGAAATTTGCAGACTGTATTGGTCTTAAATAGGACCAAGTCTGATAGAAGGGATTTTGAAATGCGGGCGATTCTGTGCCAGTGGTGCCATCTTGAAAAATCACTAAAAAAGATAACTGCTTTTAGCCCTATAAATTCTGATTGAATCGTTCGATTTTGACGAAATTTACATAGTAGCATAGTAGATTTTAAACCACGTTTTGTAGAAATTTGGTTGAAAAATTCGGTTGGAGCTGCCAGCTATGGTAATTTTGGTGTCTTTAATTTGAAAAAATAAAAATTTGGAAGTGAAAACATTCAAATCATCGAATATCCTAAAAATGTCCGTTTCTTACAATAAAACAAATCTGTATACAAATCTTATGCTTCATCTACACGTTCAAAGTAAAACTTTGGAAATTTCATGTCGGAAAAGAACGGTAACCCTTTCCCAGTTAACCTATATTTTTAGCATCAAAAACTTCTGTTCACGGGAATTCACGAACCAATAATCAGATACCATTGAAATTTACAGAATGCATTGGAATTAAGTAGAACCAGGTCTGATAGAAGCGATTTTGAATTGTGGGCAACTCTGTGCCAGTGGTGCCATCTTGAAAAATTACAAAGAAAAAAAACTGCTTTTTGCCCTATGAAATGTGAATTAGTAACCAGATTTTCGTGAAATTGACACAGTAGCTGCACCTTACCCTAAACTTTGTTTGATAGAAATTTGGTTGAAAAATTCGATTGGTGCTGCCAGCTATGGTAATTATTGTGACTTTGGTTTTGAAAATTCGCTCAGGGAAATAAAACTTTTTGCCCTATAACTTCCAGTGCAGTCATGAAATCAATACGAATTTTGTACAATTAATGGAACCTATTATAAACATTATTCAGGCCAAATTTGGTTGAAAAGCCACGATAGGGTTGCCAGCTATTATTGGTTTTGTGTTTGTTTGCAATATCTTTATTAAGCGGTTTTATCGTTAAATTTTCAATTGGTAATGACATTGTAGTGACAATAAACAGCAAATATTAAGCTTTCGATTATTTGAAAAAACTCGCTGCAGGTAACCCTAAATTTCTTTATATTCCTATAACTTCGAATGTGATATAACAACGTGAAGCAGATGTGATCTATTCTTGGCTTTGATACTGGCGAAAGGTTGCCAGCACGATTCGGTTGTGCTACTTTTGTATCAATAAATGCTTACAGTTAGTATTCATACCGGAAACATTTACAATGAAAATAAATAACCGATGTTTCAATTCCCTAAGTTCTGCAAATTTTTCGGATCGCAGCCCCAAACACCAACTTCAGTTACAGTGCTGCAGGCACTGAGCATTTTCTTCATTGATGTTATATGAGATGCTGCTTTCAAAGTTTGGTGAAATAAGCAACTGATATCGAATATAATTAACAAGTGTTTTTCTTTCATAAACTTTGAAACCCATGCCAGTGGTAATATCTGAAACCTTCTACCATATGAGTTATAATGCATTCTTGAGATCAAAGTAAAACGTGGCATTTGAAACAGTTTGGCCGTAATAAGCAGCTCATGTGGTGGAATATGCACTCAAAACCTGCACGATTCTTCTACTGTTCTTCGAACATTAGTGTTTCTAGCGGTTCAGGTGCGCTAGAGTTTTTCATTACTATGTGCGAATTGATCTGTAGTTTCATCATAGTATATCTCCTCTAGTCAATCTTTTTTTGTGGCAATAGTTGCTTGGACTAATATTTTTTTTACTATTTAGTTAAACTCATATAGTTCTTGATCAATTTTAATTTATGTAGAAAATCCATGCTTACTAGATGCCGCTATAATAGGAAGTTGAAAGTAATCTTAATGCTACTAGCTATTACATTTAGATATATAATTTCTAAATGTCTTTCTGAGATAAATGATAAAATGTCTGTACACTAATCATCACATCGAATGCTCCATGTTGAAAGAATCTTGACGAAAGATAATTTCTTTGAATCTTGCTAATGCTCATTCAATCATTTCATCAAATCATTTCGTCAAAATCAATCATTTCGTCAAATCCTGCAGAAAATGACAGGCTTGCTTGATCCGAAATTTGACAATAAAAATCGTTTTAGACTTTTCTACGGATAGAAAGTCAGATTTGCACTTAAAAAATATTACCCAGGTTATACATTACCTGGGGTTGGCTTAGCTATATAATATTTAAAAACACTTATGTCGTTCCATAGCACGAAGTTTTCAACGACAGTCCAACATTAGGACATTGCCTATTAATTTGAGTGGACAAAATTGTATTGTGCACTAAAATACTACCATTTTTGATTAAACCCATGGAGATTAATTTATTAATGGTTAAATAACGCACATACCTTCATGCGGTTTTTATAGCCCAATGACCTGGGTCCAGGCGGAGTGTGCGCCTTCTTCACACATTCCTAGGCCAGCGCCGGATCCGGAATCGATCTCCCGCCATTTAAGATAACGATTCCATAACGGATAGCTTAGCGGACAGCCACTAAGGGGGCCTCTGCCAACAGCAGGATTTACCTACGAAGTAGGTAAGGGTTACACCTGCCCCCACAGCACCGATACTTAGTCACATAGTTCATGCAGACGTGACTGCTCTCTTTCGGGTGAAGCAGACAACTTTTAGTATGAAGGCATGAAAGCTTTTATTCATACAGATGTTCTTCGGAGCATTTGTCCATGGTCGTGCTTTAAAGCCGGGACTTAATGTTGCTCTGAAATTCTTTAATTATATTGTTAATGAACATAATTTTATCACCCATGCATATGATAATATTCCCAGGTATGGTATGCCAGAAGAACATTGGTTCAACAAGTTACTACCCCCTGTGGTATAGCTTATCCTATAGAGACCTAAACTTAACCTAGGTCTTAATTATCCTCTCCAAATCGTCGAAAGGCCAACATAATTGAACAGCATGTCCGCGAGCCGCCGTTGCTCTCCTATCTCCGCCCGTCACATAAATGGCTCATTAGATCCACTCGTGCGTCTAATACCGCGGATCAGTCCGATTTCATGTCCGTCCGTTTGTGCGTAAAACCTTGTCGTCAGTTCCACAACCCGGTCTCTAAGTGGCTCAAGTCCGGTCTTCTGATATTAGAGAGAGTTCCTCGGCCACTTTTTAGCTACCGGGCTGTAAAACCACCCTGTACAGAAACGCGAAATTTTCCGTTCGAACATCTCCGCTTCTGCCATGTGAAATTTGGAACAGATAATCCAGGATGGGGATGCGTTTTTCGCCTTATTGCGAATGGTTTGAGATCTCCGATACTTGGAAGGGTTCTTGAATACAGTTAGCTATGTTTTGCTAATATTTAGCTTGATGCTCCATTCATCAAAATAAAATCTAAGGTTGACCAAGTAATCTTCAAGGCTCTTCGCAGCTTTGAGCGGGTCTTGACTTGACGCAAATAAGAGCATGTCATCTGCATATTGTAGGACTTTAACTTGAGGATGGTCTGCTGGAAAAGGAAGATCAGCAGTAAAAACGGTGTATAAAACAGGTCCTGATGTCACAGGTCCCTGTGGTAAATTTGTTTCATTAACGCTAATATTGAATTGTCTGTTGCTAAGGAATTTTGAGGCGAGCCATATTATTATTTCCGGAAATCCCAACTTGATCAACTTGTATAGAAGACCTTCGTATCAAACACAATCGAAGGCTTTCTCGATATCCAAGGCGCAAACAACCATCGGAGTGTGTCGCTCATTCAGGTCTTTCTTTTATAAGTCATGGAATAAATTATAAATTTGAAAGGTTTTTAGTTTGTGATCACGGTTCACTCCTTGTCTATAAATTAGCATAGACAACTTTTATCGTCTTTTATCAAAGCAGAGAATATTAGATACGGAAAACTCGATCGTTTTGCGGAATGAGCCTCCGAAAGCAGAATCAAATCGAATTGTATTTTGTGGGATGATTTAAATTGAAAATTTTTAACTAGGTGGTTTCGAAAGTATGCACTGATTCTTATCAGAAATCAGCTCACAGTGCGTACCTGACTGATTTGACCACAAATTTTCATATGGTAAACATCAATAATGAAAACAAGTAATCACTTTGGAAATGTTTTTGCGGGATGATTAACATTGAACAACTTTTTATTAACATTAAAAATTTTAATCTACATTGAAAATTCTATTTTTGACAAAGTGGTTTCGAAAGTATGCACTGTTTCTCATCAGACACCAGCACACAGTGCATACTTGACTGGCGTGACCACTTGCAGGTGGAAATCATTACATTTTTATTTATGCTAGTTGTGACAAATTTTAACAGTCAAGTATGCACTGTGTGCTGGTGTCTGATGAGAAACAGTGCATACTTTCGAAACCACTTTGTCAAAAATAGAATTTTCAATGTAGATTAAAATTTTTAATGTTAATAAAAAGTTGTTCAATTTTAATCATCCCACAAAAACATTTCCAATTTGATTCTGCTTTCGGAGGCTGATTCCGCAAAAACGATCGAAGTTTCCCGTTTCAATATGCTCGGCTTCGATGCTGTAGAAATGATATACGTTGTCTATGCTGATTTATAGACAAGAAGGGAACCGTGATCAGATTCAATTACCTTTACTAAGTAATCACTGTTTAAATATTTTAAGTCTTGGACGTGGCAGCCCGAAAAATCTTTCCATCTGCGTATCTTCTGCAATCATCGGATAAAATATAATTCACAGGGTGTGTTGATCCTGACCTAGAGCAATTGTCATATATTTTTAGTTGCAGTAATAAAATAGTGTTGCCAGCATTGAACATTTTCATTATTTTTGTGCTAGGAAATACTGCCAAAAATGTTCATATGATTAGCATCCTTTTTTAGGAGTGTAAGACATTTGTTTCTTATTATAAAGGAACAAATGTCTTACACTCCTAAATGTTTAAATTCTTATAAGTGGAAACTCTGAAAACTTTTCAATCCTATGGATTCCGATACAGTCTATGGGTAAAAAAGATTAAAAGCTAAAATAAAACCATTTGATCCATAGTAGCAATGGAGTTTTGTCTTTTGTAAGAAAATAAATGTTAAATATTGATTGTAAGGCTTTTGATTGTTACATATTGATTTAATTATTTTTTTGTTTATACCAAGTGGTTTAGCGTGGTAGCCAAGTGGTACAGCGACGAGCCGCCCCTGGTGCTATCCAGGAAATAAATAGCTGAGGAAAGTTAAACGAGGACAATTTACACAATAAAATGGAATGATCCAGCTAATCAAAAGCTTTCGTAAAGTCAGTGTAAATACAGTCTTCCTGAAATCCTGCCTCGATTGATGGGATAACTTAAGCAGGTTGGTAGTTGTGGGCTTGCCTTTCATGAAACCATGTTGGAAAGGAGATAATATGGATTTGCTATGAAACGCCACAACATAACTGATTATCGCTTCGAATAGTTTAGCAACACATGGAAGTTTTGCGATGGGACGATAGTTGCCTACAACATTTCTATCGCCTTTTTTATGAATAGGTGTGACGATTGCATATTTCTAACCACTAGGAAAAATATCGAGTGACAGAGAAAGATTAAATAGGTAGACAAGAATAGGAGACAGGAAGGAGATACAATATTTTACGATAGCATTCGGAATGCCGTCAGGGCCTGGTCTCAAACTATTGTTCAGCTTCCTAAAACACGCTAAAATGTTATCTTCGTCTATAAACAAGTCTTTCATTCCCAAAGAAGATGTTGGGATCATTGTCAAGTTGTCACTATAATTATTACTATTAGTAGAAGGTTCCGTATTGTAAGCGGTACGGAAATGATTAGCGAAAATATTGCTAATAGTTAATGGATCGGAAATGGCCAAGTCGTTTGAGTTAAACGTGGTGGGATACCTATGGTGGTATCTCTTGGAATTAATAAAATTCCAAAACCTTTTAGGCTGCTGTTGAAAAGTAGAATTAAGATTTCTAAGGTGAATTTGGTAAGAATTTTCGACCTCGGACTGATAAATATTTCTCAACTCTACAAAAACCAAAAACTCAAAAAACAGAACGAGACGATCAATATCTTTTCCAAGCTTTAGACTTTAAATTTTTATGTGGCGTATTGCCTTCGATTTCCATGGAACCTTATTGCAATTGTTAGGGCCACTATAATGTTTGCTTCAGCAAGTTGTTTTAGCCACAATCAATTTATCGTCAAATGTAGAGTACCTTATTTCTTCCTCGAAACTTATCACTTTATTCATGAATCCACAAAAATAACATGAATGCTGTGTTTATTTTGATTTTATTTTTCAACCAGCTGGTCTTTTTTCCAAAGAAGACATTCTTCATTAAAATTACACTTTTCGATCTTAAATTTTTTTTTGTGCAGAGTTACAGCAAGAAAAAACAAATATTTACCTTGTACTTTCTGATTAAATTAATTAGGAGAAATTTACTGAGCTAACGAGAAGACTAAAACATCTTATATGCTTCCAGAAAAAACTAAATCGTTGTTGTGGTCATCTCTTCCACAGACTTATATGCCGTTCACACTACACTTCTAAATCAGGTAGATTTAGAATCTGTCAAGTTAATCAAGTAAGCGTTCACACTACCCGAAGTGATTTAGAATGAGGAGATTTAGAGAGCGAACTGTCGTTCGAATTTGGGTGTACAATTTTTTTTTCATGAAAGTTGTTCAAAATGGTGCAGAAACATGCAAGAGCATTTTCTTTTCATTTTGTACAACTCACATTTTCCTTTTTTGTCCAATTTTTGCTATTTTTGAACGAAATTCGAATGACATTTCGTTGAAATCTACTCTCCCTCTCACGGATGGAATTAAGCACGCTCTTAGAACAATTCAGCCGGGAAAAATTCACAATAGTACCTGATTTGTACTTGATTAACTCTAAATCTACTTGATTAACTCGGTCGGAAGCCGAAAAAAATGTATGGGTAATCAGGTAGATTTAAGTTGATTTAGCTCTAAAGCGATCAGCTGATCGAAATCGCCTGATTTAGAGCCTAGTGTGAACGGGCTATTATACAGAATCACTGTCAATTCAAACTTATCAGCAATAACGTCGATACTGACCGAAATCAATGAAATTCTTCGCTTCAACAACAAACTGAAGACAGCTTAGTAAAAGATTAATCGAAAGTGTGTGTATATGCTGCGTTTAATTATTTCCTTTTGTAATAGACATGAGGTATAAAAGATGTGGGTAAATGGGATTTTGCTGAATAGGTGAAGGTATGTGTATGTTATTGGTTTATTTGGTTTATTTGTGGATTTGTTATTTGATGGCGATCAGGATAAGTGAAACTTTAATAGGATTCGACACTGAATAGGGTTTGGTATCGACAACAATGACATATACGATAAACAATCTAAAGGTAATTCAGTGGTTGGACTTACCACATTCTGGGTTTAAGTGAACTTGTATGGGGTAAAATTTCTAACATTCAATATAAAGTATTAAACCTGCTTTCAGATAAAAAATTAACTAAATGTGAATTGAAGTACGAAGAAAAGTATTCGAATTGGAAAAAAAAGTTTTATCAATTTGATTAATAATGCTCATTACACATACGAGTATAGTTTCGCGTATCTCGAAGCTTAGACATATTTTTTTCAATCACCTTCGTAACCAACCTAACCATTGTTTACAGAAAAAGAATTCTTTTAGTTCTTGTTTTATAAAAAAAAAAATTAAGCATTTTTAAATTTTTTTTTTTACCAATAGTGACTCCTACTGCTTACTGGTGCTCGGTACCTTACTCAAGCCTGCAGGCCAAATAGATCAGAGAAAAAAATTATATATACGAGGGTTGATCCAAAAGTAAAGATAATCAATATAAATCAAGGTGATTAAACTTAAAAAAAATATTTTTCAATATAGTCTCCTAACAAGATAACAGTCCACCTTTTTTCCAAACTCAAGATAATCTTGTAAAAAATGATTTATCTAAGAATTGGTCTGGTATCGTCTGTCAAAAGGAAAAAGCCTACTTAATCAGACAAGAATGTTAAAGCTCGACTGAAGCTCTGTAAAGTGCACAAAAATTGGACAGCTGAAGATTGGAAGCGCGTTGTTTGGACAGACTAAACAAAAATTAACAGATACCAATCTGATGGTGAGGCATACTATTGGCACCGGCCAAAGGAAAGCTTCGTAAACACCAAGTCAAAAAAACCGTAAAGCACGGAGGAGGTAGCCTGATGGTTTGGGGATGTTTTACTTGGTGGAATATTGGGTCGTTAATTAAAAGTGATGGTATAATGAAAAATGAGGATAACTTTCAAATTTCGCAGACAAATTTCCCCGATTTTGTGGAGCTATGTGCGTATCCAGAAGACGAAATTGTTTTCCAACAGGATTGTGATCCCAAACAAACTGCCGAAATTGTTAAACAATGGCTTGGTCAAGAAAAAACAGCTACTTATGTACGAAAATCATCCTACAAATTTAAACTAGCTTTGGACACGGGTAGAAGTGGAGTGGAATAAAACTTCGGACAAAATTATTCAAAACTTGGTAGTACCCATGCCAAGGCGATTAAACAGTGTCATAAAAAATAAGGTACTCTGGACAAAATATTAAAACAATATACTCAAAAACCAAACGTGCAAAAGTGGATACAAAGACTGAATTCATATTTTTTCTATGTTTATGAAAATGAATAGTTCCCTTTATTAAAATTTTTTATATGTATATGTAATAGTGATATTAAAAAAAAATTAAGTATTTTTAATCAAACACAAACACAAACACAAATTTGATTTTTAATATCTCACCACTATACATGTATATAAATATATATATATATATATATATATATATATATATATATATATATATATATATATATATATATATATATATATATATATATATATAAATATATATATATATATATATATATATATATATATATATATATATATATATATATATATATACATAGTACCACATCTTTTCCCTGAAAAAAAACCCACCGATTCCCTGAAGTTCCCTAGCTGCTTTTAATCTTCAGTCTGACTCTATGCTGTACAAATTAATTTGCCAGCAATCATCCCTTCAATAATTCACTGCAGACATTCTCATAAAATGTTTTATAACATGCAGTTCGACATTCCTTATTATATCGTTTCAAAGGGTCGCTAGGTATGTATCACTCGTTTGCATGTTCACCATCGTTAAACTTAAACACCAACGACAATTATTTTCAATTTATGCATTCATACTACACACTCGAAGCAGTACTCAGGATTTGACTTTTAGCAACTCATTATCACCAGGATAAGTATACAAACTGGTCTCCCATAATATGATGGAGCCGAAATGTAGTATCCAACTATACGAGTATAACTTGTCACGACATTCCATCTGCTTTCCCTCGTTGACTTTTGCAGGAAATCCTGAAAAACGTTATGTGCGTTCAGACAGACTTACATGCAGGATTGTGAAGATTTCAGTTGTTCCTATGATTCTGTGGATAATACAGATGTGTTAGCAGGGTTATGGGAATGAAGTGGTTGGATCTTGTTTGGGGGCTGAAAGGTCGGAGACAAAATGGATTACGCATGAAAACCTGCTGTAAGAAATTTACTTCAATGATTGGTTTGATAATCCTTGGAATATATCTGCACGAGAGGTTGGATGGTGCGAGGGGGTTGTGGTTAATAATTGTAGGTTTGTCTGTAGGTTGTGGTAAATCATGTAGGTAAATAACTGTTCTGTTATTTTTAGTTTCACTGTTCACACAATGACAAAAATACACAACATATATTTTTAAATTAAAGTAAAGGTAGCAAATTCCTTCTGTATGGTTTGGTTCATGCTGTTGCAGAAGAAAAAAATGTATGTCTTGGTCTAGTTATCTAGTCGTTTGTTTGAGTATTGTCCAATGAAGAAGTATAAATTTCCTAAGCCCAAGTCATTCTTTTTATCTGCTTTTCCGTTTTTTTCCAACTGCCAGACCGAATTTTTTCTTCCTATCCGATCTAGCCTTTACGGGGGGTGACTGGCTCAGAATCAGTGAATGTATCCTTCAAACGATATGTGTAAAGAACTTTGTAATGCTCTCAGATATACCTTGGGAAGGATATGCGATAGGATTTTTTGTGTATGTGTGCAATTCGAATCGGATTTTTCTCGATGGCATCCGTCGCGTACGAGTTGGTTCATACGACGATAAAGAGTCTAACGTTGTGGCTTTCACTTAATGCAATCATTAAAAGTAAAAGCTTTTGCGAAGGAGGCTGAAGAGGTGTAGAAAAATTTCATCCGTCACTGGCAAGAGGCAAACAACTATGGTTTCGTCCCTTAAGCTTAGTATTGTCTGCGATTTGTTTCGGCGAGAATTCACATTGAAATTTAGCAAGAGCGGTATTTACTTCTTTCCGTGAAAAGTTGCTTTCGTAATGAAATACGTACGTACGTAGCTCCATTCATATAAAATACATTGACAGTATGTCTCCACGCATTTGACGCCAATTTATTATGTACAGTTCATTCTTTCGATCTAAAAAGTGACATTTGATGTCAACAAGTGTTTGAAAAAATTGAATTGGGTGATGTTTTTTCAATAAAATATCGATCAGAAGTGGAAATACTTGACGCTTTAGCTTCCAGAAATCAGCATAATCTCTGTTTATCCCCACTGTCAAAATGTTCACACTACAGAATGACCAAATAATTGAGAAATAAATAAGTGTGTGTGGGGTCCCTGGTTTGAATCCAGGTTCGGACGAGGACATGCGCACCAAGCTTTGAATTCACCTAGCTCTGAGAGGTAACTGAATTAAATAGGGTTAAAGTAAGCCATGAAACTCATTGCACACTCGTGTTCACATTGATTGTAAATTTATGATGGCTATCTATTGGCCTCAATCTAGAGACCCTTACGAGGGTTATCGTGGGATTATTTTACTTTTAAGTCAATGCCAGCCTTTAGGTGGTGTCTATAACAAAACATTTCATACAGATAGGTTGTCGCTGATGCACAGACTGAGCACAGATAACCTGCACCAAATAACATGTCAGATTTATTGTTGCCTTACATGGCATTAGGTGCACACAAGCAACGAGTTCTGCTGGAATAGTTGGGAAAAATGTAATCACAGATTACTTGAAAAAAATATTCATGATATTACTTGCTACTGCAAATGGGGCATTAAAAGTATAAATGTAAAGTGTCTCTTGTAAGAATAAATCAATGCAGACAAAGTTGATTGGTTAATTGGGGAATGGGAAAAAATTGAAATGAGCTTGGTAGTGAGTAAAGTAAAGTTCCATTTGGATGACTTAGATGTTTCGGTACCGATGGAATCGTCCTTTTACCTATTATATGAAATACATCTAATATAAACTAAGCAACATATCTTCAGTCTTCGAAAAAATTGTAATCTATCAACTGTCGGAATGACTTAGTAATGCGCGCTTTCTAAGGATACAATAAATAGGATTATCTTCGTAAAAAATTTCAAAGCAATCAAATTGCCAGCTGCATTAATCTGTCTTCACAAATTTGTCGTGCTCAGTTTTGTCAGTCCTGTTAGCTTGGTGGAGATATCCAACTCTCTTATTGCTTTAAAAAATTTTAACCTGGCTCCGCTATCATAAGTGGTATTGAAATAGATGAAAACGTTAAATGAAATCAACAAGGTAAATGTTTGTTATGCCGCATATTTGGCAGAAGAAAGGTTGACAAAGGATAAATTGACTGCAATAGGCGTGTTTTTGCTCCTCTTATCCATAACAGAACAAACGAATTGAAAACAACAACTCTTGTCCCAGTAAATTAACTGGTACACGAGTGGTTATTGTTTCCAATGCTTCTGTTCTGTTATGGATAGAGGGAGCGAAAAAATACGCCTAATGACGTGGGTGCCCAAGGCAAACTTTCTGCTAACTTTCACCTAGAAAGCTTTCGAATGATGCATTTTCATCTGTAGACACTTCAATTCTGTTTCTCCAATAAGCATAAAGCTTGTCGCACACTATTCCGTCACGACACGACACGGCATAGAAAAATGTCGTACGACAGTCGGTAGACCACCGCACACTATACCGAACCGGCCGACACACCAGTTTGTGAAAAGTGTTCAGAAAATGCATTATGTTTAATGCAATCGAAAATGTATATTGTTAAAAATTAATAAGAAATAAAACTGAAATCAATTATAATTCTTCCCATCTATTTTTCTTCTTTTGTGTGTTTTAACTTTTTGAGCTTATTTCATACAATTCTTTCTATAGGGTGGCGTAAAACTTTCTGCTCTTAGATATGCAAAATCACCCCGAATAAATTAATGGGAAAAAGCTATCTTTCAAAATTTTGAGACCCTCTTCCAATTTTTTTGGACATTTCGCCCCCGAATTCATGCAAGACAAAAAAAACAATTTGGGAAAATTGGACGGTTTTGCCGAATTTCCCCTATCAAAATTTTTTTTCGTACTTAAAATGTCACTATTGTACTCCCCGACCACTTTCAATCATCGAAAGCGCGGTAAAGGCAATTTTTGCCAAACTATGGCCAAAAAACCCTTTACTCCTCTAAAAAACCGATATGTTTGTATCACAGCAATAGGTCTTGGCCCGTTATGTCCGAAACCACTCTAACCCAAAATTGGCGGATTTCAGCTACTTTTGGCCTAAAAACTTTTTGAATATTAGAATAAAATACTCGCAAGTACGAAAATACTCGATACTTGATATGCTTTCAAACTGCACTATCTAAAAGCAGATTTTATTTTAACATACTTAAAAGCATGACAAAACTCAACTTCATATAATATTTGATCATACGCTTTGATCAGACTTAATGGTTTTAGCAAAACTACCAGCCATTTATACATGATAAATGCTAGCCATACAAATTTCCATGCATATCTGATCATTACATTCCATATGTATGCACACGTAAAAAAATCTACTAAATAGTATATCCAATCCATTCAAATCTATTCTTCACAAGCGGTTCTACAAGCGTACTGTGTATACTGGTGTGCTTATCCGATTCTCTCGATTGCTACGATGGCGTGTTTATTCGATTCTCTCGATTATCTTTTGGCGCATCGATTGCGATTCTCTCGATTGCGATTATCTCGATTGTTTTGTGGCGCCGATTGTGATTATCTCGATTGTTAAAACATCTCGCAATCGCCCATCACTAGTCTGAGCAACTGAAAAATACTGAAAAGTGTCAAACGATGTGGCGCGAGTAAATATTCTCAAATGTGGGCGGTAAGCAACATATTTTTTGCGTAATGTGGTTATGAAGGTCGAATATTTTTGTGGCGATAATTTATCACCGCTTAGGATGACTTTTTATCACCGCTTTAATTTATCACCGCTTAGGAGCATTTTCGTACTTTTCATGAATTTACCCCCCCCCCCCCCACATGATTCAGGAAAATTGAGTAACTAAAAGTACGCGAACAGACCTATTACTTTCGAAACTTTGTTAATCAGGCACGTAAAGTAGGTATCACCAAAGCGTAAGTGAGTAAACTCCTTCCGTTTTGGCGAAAAAAACACTTTAACCTTGAAATTGCGCCTTCATTTACGCAATGCAATAGGTCTGTTCGCGTACTTTCAGTCGTTTCATGAGCTGAATTTTCCTGAATCATGTGGTTAGTCCGGGGAAATCTAACATGGTACTTCGAAAAAATTAGGGGAAGCTGAATTTTGGTGTGAACTTTGGTACTAGCGTGTTGAACAAAATGACAAAAGTCCCCATCGATCCGAGTGCTGCGTCACTTTTTATAAGGGATCAAAGGTCACCAAAAGTGTCCTTTCCTAAATATCTCAGTACCGGTCACGTCTTCAGAAAAACAATGTATGACGAATTTGTAGCTTAGCAAATTCGCAACAAAAAAGATTACATAGTTTTTTCCTGTAACCACAACCGTTTTTGAGATATATTGATCTAAACATTTGTTAGTAGCAGCATCCTCTTTCCCCCGGCATGTTAATATTATCCGATTTTGATTACGACTTGGCATGTTTGTGAGTTTGTTTTCTATGTTTAAGAGGCGCATAAAAAAAAATATATTAATAAATTTATCTACCAGACTCCAGGGTAGGTGGAAAAGTGTGCTCCAAAAAGTTCCCCCCTCCCCCTTCGCCATAAAATGGTATCCCTGAGCATCCATCCCAAATCTTCAGAAATGAGCTCGTTGCCTACTCTTTGCCCACTGTTAAACAAGATAGGATCACTTTTTATCCTGTTAATTGCCTATTCTTTACATCGCAGGACCAGCCCTACATCCACACCCTCCCCACACCCTACCCACCGGCGCAAACGAACCACCCCGAAATATCCGGTATTTTAGTTTTTTTTTCCATACCGTCTTATCCCATGAACGATCAGGGCTAGGTCACGTAATTTCAGGTGCAAATTGATTTCGAGACGTGTCATGTCTCTTTGGCGCTATGCAGTCATCACAGGATTGGTAAAAAAACTGATTATTCGGGGATAATCTGCATCGGATTGAGGTCCTATAATGTCAAGAATGAGCGTTTACAGAATTATGCCATGATATTATCTTCCTTTTGCATGCTCCTAGGCCCATGATATGTTACAAAACCTATTCTCATCTGCAGTGTTGTTATTTTGTCCTGCTCTTTCGTGGAATATCCCGTAAATGATGCCGCAATACAGTTTTTTCGGAGAAGAGAGTAGCGAACAGATGTCCCTACAAGTTTTATGGCAAAGGGGGGGCGGGGGGTGGTGGTAACTTTTCGGAGTACACTTTTCCACCTACCCTGGAGTCTGGTAGATAAGTTTGCGTACATGTTTTTTTCATGCGCCTCTTAAACAAAAAAAACTCACAAACATGCCAAGTCGTAATCAAAATCGGACAATATTAACATGCCAGGAGAATGAGGATGCTGCTACTAACAAATGTTTAGATCAATATATCTCAAAAACGGTTGTGGTTACAGGAAAAAGTTATATAATTTTTTTTGTTGCGAATTTGCTAAGCTACAAATTCATCATACATTATTTTTCTGAAGACGTGACCGGTACTGAGATATTTAGGAAAGGTCACTTTTGGTGACCTTTGACCCCGTATAAAAAGTGACGCAGCACTCGGATCGATGGGGACTTTTAACATTTTGTTCAACACGCTAGTACCAAGGTTCACACCAAAATTCAGCTTTCCCCTAATTTTCCCAAAGTTTCGCCTTTTTTATGTCGGATTTCACTGGGCTATCTATGGTGGGCGAAATTCATGCAAAGTATGAAAACCCTCTCATTGCAATTCCGACTCCGATAAAAATTAATTTATATTACTCGGCAGAAAACATCGTTACGTACAGATTTTTCAGCCTACAGATATTCAAGACAGAAGATTCCAAACTAAAAATATGTTGGGCGAGTATTGATAACGTGATTCAGATGATCCCAGACCTTATTACTCTCTACTTTCGTAAATCTCAGATTGTGGCACTAGTCGAAAAACGAAAATCACGTGCAACAGTACCATAATACTTTAAAAACATGCATGCCACCATTCTGAGCTCACTCAGATAATCCCTGAACATTAGTTTGGCTTAAACGTGGGCCGCAACGCCGTCTCCTACTTTCATGATTATATTCGTTGCGTATAAAGCACACGCTTAGTCCGTGGACTATACACCAAATTCCACCTAAATTTTTTAGTCCTGTAAACACTCAGTACCCGACCTAAATTTAGGTTGGTCCACGATTTCAAGCGACCTGACCTAAAATAGCTCGTGGAATATATACCGCTGTAAACACACCCGACATAAACATTGATTTTTGCGCGACTATTAATAATGTATGAATGTTGAATATAAGCTCATACTATTCCCCTTTGACACAAAATCATTGAAATAAACATGTTTGAGAGACAAATGAAATGGTAAATACAGTGCACAAACGAAAATTAAACTAAATGACAGCTGTCATGTACGAACGAGGACTAAATTCGACCTGAGCAAATTTTAGGTCAGGTCGATATAAACACCTTAGGTCTAAGTTCACTTAGTCCGCGCTTTAGGTCAGGTCACATTTGGTCCGACCGCTGTATACCGCACCATTGTGTCTCAGTTGATTGAGATACGTATTTGACCAGTTCAACATAACTCTTGATTAAATGCATTCATTTGTCGATACGTTTTGACTGTTTGGCCGGCTTACTCCACTCGATCCAAACTAAAACGATTTGATTATAGTATTCTAATGTTTTATGATTATTAGTATTGTTTCGATTGTATCGTCGATAGTGGTGCAGGTGCTGCCACTATGTTTGAAATCAAGTAGCAACTGTTGCGACCATATTGCATGGTTTTGAAGATGATACCCATACACAACTGATATGGTATGTTGCGCCTGGATCCGAAAACCAACCTGGTTGGGCCGACAAAGAACAAAATTTTATTGTCATTATTGGCTGCACGAGTTTTGTCCCATGTCGTGATTTACAGTCGTCGTATTACTGGGTCATCCACTCGTGATATGTACCGCAATATCGCTAGAAATAGCCTGAACTCTTGCAGAAATGACAGGTTAATCTAATTGTTGGAGCATTTCTTTTTGGAACTATTTTAAGTTCTACACTAGGCGGATGTTATAGGGCAAAGATTTGCCCAGGGAATAACACACACAGTGATCACAAATGGACTATATTTGAAACTGGATACCAAGTAAGGTTAGGTTAAAGTGGCTGCCGGTCTACAGGGGTCTGTCGTCCGACACACGTAGGCACAAAAGAGGCCCGTTGTGATGCCACACTAATTAGTGACTCTCTCCTACTCACTAAAATCGGAAAACCATCTGCTTCCCTTGACAAATCGCGCTATCCCTTTTAAATTAACCAGAGATAACTCGGTCAGGTTTGAGAGAAAGGAAGCACCAATTGCCGCCAGCCTTCTCCTTGCCAACGCCGGGCACTGACACATGAGGTGGAAGACGGACTCTTCCTCATCCTCAGAGCCGCAACTCCAACAGAAATCGTTAAACTACACACTCAATCGTTGTGCATGCCGTCCTATGAGGCAATGGCCCGTAAGAACTCCCACTGTGCAGCGTAGAGCGCTTCAAGTTAAGCCTAAAAGCTGCCTGGTGTGATGCGCATCCATGGATACCCAGGACTGCCTTGCTATTGCACAGGATGATTCATCTGCCCAGGACGTCTGAGCATCCTAGAGATGTTTTTGCCTAATGGCCAGTTTGACCGATGACATCGGTATACCTATTCAGAGGGAGCAAGAGACCTCCGGTAACAAGGTTCCAAGCCTTGCTAGCTCATAGGCCTCGCAGTTGCCCTGAAAACCCCTATGTCCCGGTACCCAAATCAATTGAACCACTGAATGCCTCGACATCTCCCTGAGAGATGCACGGCATTCAGCAACAATCATGGAAACTGTACAAGGACCAGCAAGGGATTTAATAGCCGCTTGGCTATCAGTGAAAATGCCAATATTAGCCCCGAATATTCGATTACACAGAAGCCAGTCGATTGCCTGTAAAATAGCCGCAACCTCCGCCTGAAAGACACTACAATGGACTGGTAGACGGAAGGACAGCTTGAGATTCAGCTCATCTGAGTATACACCACTTCCGACTCTATTGTTTAGCTTTGAGTCGTCAGTGTACACACACCATCACGCCATTCATCCCTACCAGGAATGCGAGTTGTGAACTCCAAATCTAGTAGGCACTGCGGAGCGATGTAGTCAACACCCGCTGGAGCGGGAACTCCCTCGACCAAAATCCTCGCATGGCCGAAATCTGTTCTATTCCATGCTGAGATACAATTTAGTCTCGCAGCAGCAAGATTAGCTTGCTGTAAGATAAATAGATTGGTTAGCAGCCAATGAAGTAACACGAAGAGTGCCTTAGTAGGGGTGGAGCGGAGCGCACCAGTTACAAGCAGTGCAGCCATTATCCGCACTTTTTCAGCACTAGTTCCGTTTTGTTAGGATTCACATTCAAGCCGCACTCACGATTCCAACGTGAAAGTATGTCAAGAGAGTGATTTAGCCTCTCCGATAGCATAGATAAATACTTTCCCGACACTGCCACAGCTATGTCGTCTGCATAAGCAATCACTTTGCAGCCAGCGCGGTCCAGTCTCATTAGAAGAGTATTCACCGTGATGTTTCACAGCAGGGGAGAGAGGACTCCACCCTGAGGTGTGCCCGTACTGACTCCTCGTCTTACGCTGGCATCCCCCAGGGAAGATATTACCGCTCTACTTTTGAGAAGCTGCACAATAAAAGCAATCAGCCGCTCGTCCACATGAAGCACCGAGAGAGCCTCAACAATAGCGTTAGAATTTACGTTGTTGACGGCCCCCTCGATGTCCAAGAAGGCGGCAAGCGTATATTCCTTAAGCAAAAGAGATTTCTCAACTTGCTCAATAAGGACGTGAAGAGCAGTCTCAACAGATTTACTTTTGGTATAAGCGTGTTGTGACTGCGAGATCAACATAGGATCAATTGATCTTTTAATATGGTAATCAATGATCCTTTCCAAAATCTTAAGCAGGACTGAGTTAAGACTTATTGGACGGTAGTCCTTTGGCTTAACATGAGAAACTTTTCCTGCTTTCGGAATAAACACAACTCTAGTTTCCCGCCAGCTGGTGGGAACATACGAGAAGCGTAGGCAAGCGTTATAAATCTCTCTGAGCCATGGTAGCGATACTTCCATGGACTGCTGAACGTCAGCCGCAAGCACGCCATCAGGGTCCGGGGATTCAAACGGCTCAAAGGAGTTAATAGCCCACCTTAGCTGAGAGTCTGATATTTTGAACGGCGGGGCTCTACCGTAATTTAGTTCCGTTTGGTGCACTATCCCTATAGGGCAATAATTGCCCAGAAAATGTGCGTCCATGAGAACGTTTAGAGTATCTGCGCTCGAACTAGTCCAAATGCCCTCAGGGTTCATGATGCACTCCATAGCCTTTGGTGTCGTTCTTAAAACCTTGCGAAGGCGATTCGCCTCGCTGAGACTCTCTACGTTTCCACAGAAAGATCTCCATGAGGACCTCTTATCCTTGCGTATGGCTTACTTAAACGCCTTCAGCTTCGTTTTATACGCTGACCAGTCAGTAGATCTTTTCGAGCTATTAAACTCCTTCCTACATTCTCTCCGCAGGATGCTGATTTCCATACTCCACCAGGGAGGCTTAGGATTGCCCCTGACCGAGGGTGGCTTACATGCTTCCCTAGACGCGGAATTGAGAGAATTAGTAAGGGTGTCAACCGCCCGATCCAATTCATGGTAGCAATCAATGCTCCTAGGAGCAGTTTCCAGTGAGGATCGTACCAGAGAATGAAATAGTTTCCAGTCTGTCCTCTTTCTGTTGATAAAGGTTACCTGCACAGCAGAGCTGCGGCCAGCCACGTTATACGATATGTACCTATGATCAGAGAATGAGCACTCTTGTCGAACCCTTCAGTCACGGAGAAGATGCGAGTGCTGCCCACTAATCAAGGTAACATCAAGAACCTCCCTGCGGTTTGAGGTAAGGAAGGTTGGATCGCTACCAGTGTTGGCGATGAAAAGGTCGTGGGCCAAGATGAAGTCAAAAAGTTCCTCACCTCGGCCATTAGTGTTGGAGCTACCCCATACTTCATTATGAGCATTGGAGTCAGCCCCTAGAATAAGAAGCACACCAATCTTTGTGGCTTCAGCCACAACACCCTTGCCAATGTCGCAAGGTGGGTTGTCGCCATGATCGTGTGCCATGTAGCAAGAAACAAACCAGTATGATCTCTGGTCGATTTCCACTGCAATAGCCATGTTATCCCTGTCACTGAAATTGTGTAGTACAAGGACATTTATGGTTTTTTGACAAGAATGCAGACACGTGGCTCATGTAAGCCATCGGGTACCACTAGTCTGTATCCATCGGTGCGTAGCCCGCAAACCCGGTTTTTGGCAACCCATGGTTTTTGGATTAGAATCAGCTCCTCCTCTGTCCTAGACAGTCGGAAGAGCAGGGTAGCTGATGCTACTTTGGAATGGTGAAGGTTGATCTACAATACCTTCACCATCATTTATTTTCGACGATTGTTAGATCCAGGTCCTCCCCCTCTGACATAGATGTCTGCCCAGCCTCTTCCTCTGCTTCCAGAGTCATGAGGTCCAGGCAGCCACCCAACTCGGAGGTAGTTCCGACACTAACCCCGTCTGAATATAGGGATTCCACCTTGGATTCATCCTCAGATGTCGCCCTCGAAGATGTGTCCAACCCCTTTTTAGGTGGGTCCTCCGTTCTGTGAGTCGCTTGTTTAGGGTGAGGTTTCTTGGGTGCTGGATCTCCCGCAGCAGAGCTCTTTAGCCTGTCGCTTCGGTAGATCCGTAGGGCTAGTTTTTCGACTCCATACCTGATAATGCCCTTTCGGGCATCTAAGATCGGGAGTGCCTCTTCATTTATGATGAAGAGAGCCTCCCGCCGATTGTCTACCGGCTCTCCAATCTTCGCAACCCTCCAATTTTCCGTTGGAAGATCCGGATTGAAAAGCCGCACTATTTCCAGGACTTCCACTGGATTCGAGTGGAAACTAGGAATCCAAGTCATGCATCTAGGCCGGCTGGGAATCTCATCCTTGTGCATCACCTTAATCTTTGTGCCTGGCCAGAGTTCCCTCAGCTCGGAGATTGCCTGCTTATAGAAATCGGATGATCGTTGGTCTCCACACGCAACTAGCCGAATTTCTTTGTGCCAGCCCTCATCGTTCACCGTCGGTGGTGGACCCGAGCTGGCCTTCTGCAGCCTACAGCAGATTCCAAACAAAGCCTGCCTTATCTTAAGCCAGTTTACGGGGGAGATGGTTCCATCTCCCTTGCTGGCATCAATCATGACCCAAAACCAGGCACTCTTTGGCCATTTCGCTAAATGGCCGAGTTATCCCTGTAGGAGCCGTCACTATTTTCTGCTTTTTGCAGTCTTGCATGCTCTGATTCATCTGCTCAGCCGACCTTTGTCATTTCTGAGCTGACGCTCCAGGGTGTAGAGGGAGTGGATTAGGGTGCTCCCCAATGAATGACTTTGCCCACTGAAGGGACTTTTTGTCCTTGGCGGACATAGTGTCAGGGGGGACATTTTAAAACTTCCTCAGAACTTTGAAGGCTGCCCTTCTAGTTCCAAAAGCCTGAAATTTTTTGGCGGAGGAGCTTTGCGTGCCTGAAGAGGAGGAAGCGACACCGGAGGTAGCGCTTGTTGATGGTCGGGCTGGCTCATTCACCGAAACCTTCCCATCACACTGGCCACAAACGGACTTCATGGCATTCGCAGGGCCAGGCTTAGTTACGTCAGCCCCGGAACCACCTGAGACAGGGGTTGAGGAAGATTTTGAAGGCACTGGAGCTGACCCACTCGTCATGTCTCCACTACCTTGCTTAGGCGCTGTGCCAGGCACTGGAGCTGGCCCACTCGTCATGTCTCCAGAACCCTGCTTAGCCGCTGTGCCAGTAGTCAGTGGAGCTGACTCAATCGCCATGTCTCCACGAACCTGCAGCCTTAACTTCAGTCCGCAGAGCTGGCTTATTCACCATGTCTCCCCTTCCTGAGGCTTTAGCTACAGCTGACGGCACAGCTTTTTTAGCCCCCCCCCCCCCCTCTACATTAGAGGGTGAGTTTGATTTGTTGCCAGGCTTTTTCCTGACGAGTTTGTTTTTATTATTATTTTTTTCATGCAATGTGGGTCCCCACTCAGAGCCGCTATCTCAAGTCCGAATGTGTAGTCACCTTAATGATCCCATGGTTATCTATGCAAAGCAGGGGGGCCATGCGAGGGTTGCAACAAGCCCTTATGGGGACAAGTAGTCAGAGCCGGATCGGTGTTAATCAGGAGTCCACCTCAACTGAACCTACACCACCAACTTAATGGCGACGAGACTGAGAACGTACTCTGAGGCCTGCCACGGTTTTAACGGGACGGAGATGATCGTATTAACCCGGAGCCGTTCACGAAGCGGATTTCACTCCGTCGCTACCGCGCCTGAAGACGACTAGGTCCGGAATGCTACGATCACCAGCCCATATGCAACAAACATATTGTACATCGAGAGAGGTCCGAGGACGAAAGCAGTCGTAAAGAGAGTCTAGATCATTTAGCGTTACCCAGGATGCACCGCGAGGAGGCGATCTAGTTACATCGCAAATGGCTTAGAGAGATAGAAGGTATGAGTCCTTTTAAAATTTAAATCCATTTTAGTTCTTCGATAGCAACGAAAATGGAAGTTTCCGAATCGATTCAAGAATTAATAGTTAGCGTACGAAGAGAGGGAAAAAGTATCCGCGAAATCGGCAAAATCGTTAGCAAAAATCCTTCTACCGAACATAAAACTATCAAACGCTTTGAAGAGTTAAAATGCGCGGCCAGCAGGCCTTGTACTGGACGCCCGCCAAAACTGAATTCCGCCCATAAACGAGAGATTTTAAAAGTGATTCGTGAGAAACCGGGTACAAGTGCATTGACAATCGCACAAAACATGTCACAGGATTATAGAGTGACAGTAACACCACAAACTATCCATAACTATTTGCACAAAAGTGGCATTCACGGTCGAGTCCCAAGGAGGAAGCCATTTATAAATAAACTTAATCGGAAACGCCGTCTCGAGTTTGCTAAGGAACACCTATCCAAGTCTCCTTCGTTCTGGGAACGTGTTATATTTTTGGACGAGAGAAAATTCAATTTATTTGGGTCCGACGGACGACAGAAAGTATAGCGGGAACCGAAGTAAGCCCTAAAACTCAAAAACCTCAGACCTACGGTGAAGCACGGCGGAGGAAATATAATGGTGTGGGGGTGTATGAGTGCTGGGGAAGTGGGTAAACTGCACATAATTGAAGGTATTATGAATCAGCATATGTACCTTGATATTCTGATCGACAATTTATTTGATAGTGCCGGAAAATTTGAATAAGAGGAAAATTATAATTTTCAACAAGATAACGACCCCAAGCATACTGCCCGAAAGGTTCAATAATGGTTGCTTTACAGAGTAGGTCGACTTTTCAAAACCCCTCTCCAATCGCCAGACCTGAATCCCATTGAGCATTTGTGGGATGAAATTAATAGGAGAATTCGTAAACGTCCACTTAAAACCTTCCAGGATTTGAAAAGAGTCATCAAGGAAGAATGGGATCAAATTCCGGCAGAAATTACAACGAAACTAGTTGGATCGATGCAAGCACGTCTCCTGGAAATAATCAAAGACCAAGGTGGTTCAACATCGTTTTGACTTAAATTTAAACTTCATTTTTTTATTTTATAAATTACTACTTATATTGTATTCACAGACTTTTTTTGCAATATTTTTTAACCATTTTTGATTTTCAAATTCTTGGAAATTTTTCAAGCATAAAAATATTAATGTTTAATTTTAAAAGTATACTTTGTGCTTTTTAAGATGCAAACAAAATGTTTTTCTTTTGAAAATATTGCTTGTATGACCCTTGTAGTGAATTCAGATAATTTGCTTATGAGTGCTCACCAACTTTTTTTGCCCAGTGTATATATATATATATATATATATATATATATATATATATATATATATATAAATATATATATATATACATATATTTTATATATTTTTTTTTGCCAAAGTGATTTGAATACTAATAATCTTCGAACATAAGTAACAAAGAAGGCGCGATAGGAATGCGAAGTTCGACAAGTTTCGAAAAATTTCTTCGCACTTTCTGATAATATACAGATGAAGTTATGTTGTTTTGGCATATCTCCTGTAGTCTAGTGGTTGTTCAAATCTAGTCTCTGGTTCAAAACTAGAATCTGTAAATGACGCGATATGAATGAACCTCTACACCCACTTAGGGTGTCTGTAGGATTGCTTTAGTGTCCGTGGATAATACGAGAATAACCGCTTAAAATTTTAACTCTAGCACTGGACTCATATTGGTTCAAGCAGTCTAATTGCAACTCAAATGATTTTCAATGGTCGTGCTGCCGTTGAAAGAGATATTTAAGAAGAAGGAAACTATGAACGAACTCATCAGGGAGCTTTAAGCAACATTACTTTTATTTAAAGGCAATAAGAGATGTTACAAACTGTTTCGTTGAAAATATCGTTGAATGGAAAGAAACAAGACAAGAAACAAGACACTTTCGAAATCAATGCCAAGTGCACTGGGTGGAAGGATCTTTACCTTTTGGTCGTCGAAAATAGAGACACCACAATCAGTCTTCTGCCTCATAAAACTCGTCCAAATTATTCTCTGAAGAGATGAACAGTTCAAGTTGAGTTTTACTGGTCTTTTTGAGGTAATGCAATTGGCAATTTTAATTTCTGAGAAAAATTTTGTATGCTTGCTATTTTTTAGAAAGAGCTATAATTAAAGCTGAGTCTTCCATCATTTGATTTTTAGCATCTTACATCGACTGATAATTATGTTTGTTTTTCGATAATTCATTAGATAAGTAGAAATATTTTGATGACTTATGAGCATTGAAGTTAGAACCATATGCTGTTCCCAAGGATAGATTATTGAAGTTAGATTATGATTGTATAGGTAAAAATAATTTTTTTCCCAGTTAAAAAACTCAAAATTTGAGAACGTTTTATTATACTTTAGTATGAATTTGAAATTGCAAAACTTGATCATTATTTTTCATATTCAGAAAATTCCATATATAATTTTTAAATATTAATAATCACTCAACAGAAAGCGACACAAACTGCACAAATGTAAGTTTGGAGCTAAGTATTAAAATATAATTTTAGAAGAAAATAATTTTTAAATTTCTTTCCAAATACTTTTCCAAATACTCGCGCAACTAACAGTTAAAAAATATTAAATGTATAATTTAAAATTATTTCGTTTTCACTTTTCGAATAGTCTGTTGCAGTCTCGGCCTACAACACTTTCGCAAACTCCAGTACAGTAGAGCTCGCAGCACATAAACAACTATATGAAGTATGAAAATAACAATCGCAAAAATATCCAGATTGTGATATTCAAACACATTCAAATCTTGGCTAGCGGAACGCATGTGCGGTGCCCCCTTTTGTCGTGCAACGTATTCTACCCAGTAAATCGCCTTGTCTAATGGCGTCATTGGTTGATCGCGGTAATGGGCTGAAATTTGTTTCATGTTCTCAATGTACGTGCGATTGTTAAGAACATCTAGAATTGCGTCTCGTAACACAGCCTGGTTCAGGTGATCATATTCCAACGCTCGTCCGATTCCCATTTTTTCAGCCCGAGCTGCATTCAACGGTTGATCTCCGAAAATTGGTATTGCTACGATTGGAATCCCATGGAATACAGCTTCAGTTATGCTCAACAGTCCACCGTGTGTAACAAAGAGCTTTACATTGGGATGCGCGAGAATGTCGTCCTGTGGAAACCAGTCACTGATCATGATGTTGGCAGGCTTGCCCGGTAAGACCTTTGATTCCCACTTCCAGAGGACTCTTTGCTTGAGTGAGCCAAACGCATGAATTATTGCTTCGACTTTGTCCCGATCCATACTGCGTGCTTTAATGCTTGACCCCATTGAGAAATAAATGGCACCATGCTCGGCTGAGTCCAAGAATCTTTGGATGTTTTCAGGAAGTGGCTCAGTATCACGCTTCAAATGCATTCCGCCAACTTCGATCATGTTGATTGCATACGGTCGGGGGTAGCTTAGAGAAAAATGTGTATTCACCAAAACTAGGGACACGTTTCGAATGAGCTGCCGCAGTGGCGGCTTGGACTCCAGAAAATGTTTATGGTACAGAGCTTCTTGCTTCGGAACGTGATAGAAATTGTACATGATATATTCTATAATAGATACGTGTAAGTTTTTGGCCCGTTGAAGCAAGTTCATCCTGTCAGAGAATCCGATGAAAGGATGTGGAACGTATGATGGAGGTGATGGTGATCCAACCATTTCACAAGCCCAGTGTGATGCTCCGAACGTGGACACACCAATCACTGGTGCTTTGAAATGACTTGCAAAACCTAGTAAAGCTTCACTGCCAAACACTTCAACAATCACGATATCGAACGTCTCTTCTGACTTAAGTAAGTTTTGCACTGCTTTTTCTGACATCGTCAGTTGCGTTATGCTCTCAGCCAGGGAAGATAGTCGAGCAAATATTGTAAAAACATTACTGTTCCGCTTACTCAAAGCGTTATCGACACTATCTGCAAAGTGAAAATTTTGATTTGCAGCCAGAAGTTAGTGTGTCTAGATTTTTTGCTCACCTTTTGCTGTCTCTTGAACCAATGTAATTGAAATATCTCGATAGTTCTTAATCGGTGTCTTGAGTGGAAATGGCGAAATCATAGTCACATCATGACCTTTTTCCGCTAAACCTTTCAGCAAGGCCGACCCAACAATAAAATGTGACTTGATCATTGTTGGAAATACTCCGAGAATTTTATAACCATGGCTTTCGTTTAGCAGGCAACCGATTGCGGTTAGTGCTATGAATAGCAATACTAAATTTCTCATCACAATGCGGAACACACGTTTAGATAGACACTTTCCCGATCACATCACAACAAGTCGTAGTACAAGAGTTACTCGTTTATCAACGACGATTAGATTCCGCTAAAGTGTACTGTTGCGGTTGTTGTTCTGTTTGCAAATGCAATGCAAATCAAAAACAGTAACAGACCTAGGCTTAAAGAGCTTTTTCGAGTTTCGATCAGTTTGTGTTGTTCTCTAACAAACTCGATGTATTGTTGTTTGGGAAACGCTACCAATATGTCAATGAAATTGATCCACTGTTGATTCATTGCTTTTTTTCTAGATTGACTATTTTGTGGCTGAAAGCACTCAGTTTTCTTTAAGCTTGCCATTCTAGCTTGACTAGAAAAAGTCAACAGGAATTGATAGACCGTATGAATTTTAGTTGGTCAATGCTGCTTAGTGAATAGGTGAAACTTGTAAGTACTGGTATGAGTGAGATACTGAAATTATCTGGCTGCAGTGAAAATTTAATCATCATCGTGACTTGGCCATAGCTTAAGGGGACACAGCACATTCAAATTGAAAAAAAACTCTAGCGCACCTGAACCGCTAGAAACACTAATGTTCGAAGAACAGTAGAAGAATTGTGCAGGTTTCTAGTGCATATTCCACCACATGTGCTGCTTATTACGACCAAACTGTTTCAAATGCCACGTTTTACTTCGGTCTCAAGAATGCATTATAACTCATATGGTGGAAGGTTTCAGATGTTACCACTGGCATGAATTTCAACGTTTATCAGAGCCAAACACGGGTTAATTATATTCGTTATCAGTTGCTTATTTCACATAATTTTGAAAGCAGCATCTCATATAACATCAATGAAGAAAATGCTCAGTGCCTGCAGCACTGTAACTGAAGTTGGTGTTTGGGGCTGCGATCCGAAAAATTTGCAAAACTTTGCGAATTGCAACATTGATTATTTATTTTAATTGTAAATGTTTCCGGTATGAATACTAACTGTAATGGGCCATTTAGACAAGCGTCCATGCGTCCACGCGTCCAAGCGTTTTTAGATTACACGAGTCAAGTCAAATCGAATCCAGTTTTTTGAAGGCGGTGCTAAGGCGATAAGTGGATGGATTTTATACGCTTATAATGATGTTTTTTTTGCTCCGTACAAATATATTGGTAACAGAAAATTGTGTGTATTTATCCATATGACTATATATACCTACATATATATGTTTTTGTCTAGATAATCAGATGCATTCAATTTTTTCTCGTAATAGTCATGCACGTAAGGATGCAAAATATATATTATCCACATCATTGTATAAGAAAATAATCATCCACAAAGCATATATTTAAATGATTCATTCACACATGCCACTGAGCGAAAGAATTCATTTTAAAATCTATTGTACATGAATCAGCATACTCCACCTCCTTCGCTTTAGACCCGCCTATATAAACAAAATCAAATTGACTCGTGTAAGCAAAACACGCTAGATCGCATGGACGCGTGGACGCATGGACGCTTGTCTAAACGGCCCATAAGCGTTTATTGATACAAAAGTAGCACAACCGACTCGTGCTGGCAACCTTCTGCCAGTATCAAAGCCAAGAATATATCACATCTGCTTCACGTTGTTATATAACATTCGAAGTTAAAGGAGTATAAAGAAATTTAGAGTTACCTGCAGCGAGTTTTTTCAAATAATCGAAAGCTTAATAGTTGCTGTTTATTGTCACTACAATATCATTACCATTTGAAAATTCTACGATAAAACCGCTTAATAAAGATATTGCAATTAAACACAAAACCAACAATAGCTGGCAACCCTATCGTGGCTTTTCAACCAAATTTGGCCTGAATAATGTTTATGATTTGGCTAGCCATTAATTGTATGAAATTCGTATTGATTTCAGGACTGCACTGGAAGTTATAGTGCAAAAAGTTTTATTTTCCTGAGCGAATTTTCAAAACCAAAGACACAAAAATTACCATAGCTGGTAGCACCAATCAAATTTTTCAACCAAATTTCCACCAAACAAAGATTAGAGTTACTGTGCCAATTTCATGAAAATCTGGTAATTTATTCACATTTCATAGGGCAAAACAGTTTTTTTTCTTTGTAATTTTTCAAGATGGCACCACTGGCACAGGCTTGCCCACAGTTCAAAATCGCTTCTATCAAATCTGGTCTTACTTAAGTCCAATGCATTCTGTAAATTTGAGCTGTATCTGATTATTGGTTCGTGAGTTTCCGTGAACAGAAGTTTTTGATGCTAAAAATATAGGCTAACTGGGAGAGGGTTACCGTTCTTGTCCGACATGAAATTTCCAAATTTTTATTTTGAACGTGTAGATAAAACATAAGATTTATATACAGATTGGTTTTATTGTAAGAAACGGAAATTTTTTTGAATTTTCGATGGTTTGAATGTTTTCACTTCCACATTTTTTTTTTCAAAATGAAGACACCAAAATTATCATAGCTGGCAACTCCAACCGAATTTTCCAACCAAATTTCTACCAAACGTGGCTTAAAGTAAGGTCCAGCAGTTGTGTGAGTTTCGTCAAAATCGAACGATTCAATCAGAATTTATAGGGTCTAAAAACAGTTATCTTTTTTAGTGGTTTTTCAAGATGGCACCACTGGCACAGGATCGCCCGCATTTCAAAATCACTTCTTTCAGACCTGGTCCTATTTAAGACCAATACATTCTGCTCATCGGATCGTGAGTTTCCGTGAACAGAAGTTTTTGATGCTTAAAATATAGGTAAATTGGGCAAGGGTTACCAGGCGTGCCCGTTATACCATATCTTTTTTTTTTTTGGTTATGTAAACAAAGCACAAGATTTACATATGAGTGGCTTTTTTTTTGAAGAGGCGGCATTTTTTCAAGAGAGACGATGATTTGGAGGTTGTGACTTTCAGTGCCTGCCCTAGCTACAGGGTCGCCAGCACGCTCATTAAAACGTACACAAATCTACAACTAAATAAAACAAACATGTCCTGAAAATTTCGTAATGATTGAATAGCTCTGTCAAAAGTTATCGCAATTTAAAAATTTTCAAATTTTCCCATTCTCTTTTTTAGGCACCCAGCGCACACATGGGGTTAAAAAATTCCAAAACATTATCCGATTCACATGTAAAACACGTTCGATATTTATTTCGTTAACTTTATTTTTGCGAAAACTATTTGTGTACGAAATAATAGGTATATTAAAAATATCACTTAAATGGCCGCCGGCGCCAAAAGGTTGACAATAACCGACATTTAGTGAGACCTGGACCTATTCTGCATATACATCAATGTATCCTGAAAGTTTCAGCTCAATCAGATGGCGCGTTCTCGAGATTATCTCACTGAAATTTTTTGATGATATATATATATATATATATATGGAAATATGAATTTTTGGCCGAATCGATTTTAATACTAATGTTCTTCGAACATTAGTAAAAAAATGTTTTTTTCAAAGGCTTATTTTTAATTGAATAAAAAGACATATCTTAATGAAACTTTTTACACGTACTTTATTTGTCTTAGACTACATAAAAAAAATTGTTAAAAATTTTTTGTTGCCCCCTGTCGTCTGCTACAATTTTTTGGAAAATACACCAAAAAAACCTGGCGTGCATGATAATTGCCCTCAGGAAAGTCTGAAAAAAAAAACAAAAACGGGGGTTTGACCAGCACCAAAGCGGCCTTAGAATGAACTGAAAAAAAAATTTGGTTTAAAAATAACAAAATGGCGGCGTTTTTTTTCGAAAATCGAGTTTTTTTCCCAAAAATCGGCTATAACTAACAAAATTTAATGCCGATTTTTTCATCCGTAGTTCTTTCTGAGCATCAATTGTGCAAACTAACGTGTTAAAATTTCAGAACGATTGGATAATATTGTTTTTCTTAATCATCCACGCCAACTAGAAAAACATTGGGCTTTATTCTGAGAGTCACCTCACATGACGAATGAGGTGACACTCATGATTTCGTATTCTGAGAGTCACGTGAGGTGTTGTTATTTCACCTCAAGTGACGTTTTCGATCTGTTGGCTATTCTGAGAGTCACGTGAAGTGACGAACGTCACGTAAATTAACATTTTCAGTCACTTGATAATATCAAGTGACTGTGGTCAGAAATGATGTAAATTGATATTTTGAATAAAAAGAAGAAAGATTTTCACGAAGTTTGTATCGTGAACCATAAAAAAAAGTAAACAAATCTTATTTTGAAGATAATGCGGTTAAACTCAACTACGTGTTCGCCATAGCCTTTAGCCGTTTTCTAATAAATTTTTGGCTCGTATGTTTGTTATTTTGTAGCTTTGTGTCAATTTTTGGGGAGTTTTATGTTTGATTGGTTGTTTTTGTTTCTGTGGCTTTGAAAATGCAGATGGCATTGATACATGTCTACAATCATTTCACGCCAATTTAGTATGTGCAGCTCATTTTTTCGAGCTAAAAAGAGACATTTGGTGTTTGAATTTGAAAATTGAATTGTGCAAATGTGTTTCCAATAAGAAAATCGATCGGAATTGACCTGTAAAGAACCAGTTTTAAAAAATAAAGGGTTGCATTGAGATACTCGTGAAGTTAAATTTTTACAAGTCTCCATTATCTCGTCATTCTTTCGAGCGAAAATTTTATCAATGGAGAAAAACAGATGCACAGCTTATTCCTGACGGATAAAATGTGAAGGATATCAATTTTTGCTCTATTTTCTAATTGGAAAGACAAACGACAAATCGAATGCCTTATTGGACTGATGAAAAGTCATCCACAAAGCCTGAAACAGCACAGCGAACACATAAAAACCACTTCTAATATTCGCCAATACTTCTTACTAATCACTATATTTATAATCTTGTATAGCAAGTTTAAGTATACCTGGTACACTTGTAAACACCGTCCTCTTTTTTATTTCCCAAATCATTTGCTTATCCCTGGAAATTTCCTGTTTGCGTTCGATTTTCCTTACTTTCTATTTGACTTTTATTTTTTTAATAATTCCACTCCCTCCAAAGTAAGCCGAACTTGTGATATAAAGGTATGAAAAGTTTGTGCGCGCCAACGATGTGCAAGCCGTCCCCCATCTAAGTACTGACCAAGCGCAACACAGCTTAGCTTCGGTGATCGGACAAGAAACGGTCGATGCCAGTGTGCTATGGACGTGGTGAATTTCGAGCGATGATAAATTTCAATGACATGATAAATTTCAAACGCTCAAGCGTTGCCATTCAAATTCATAGTCACCTCACCTAGAGTCATGTCACGTGACTCTCAGAATACCGATTCGTAAGTGACGTGACTTTCCAAGTGACGTGAGATCTCACGTGAGATGACTCTCAGAATAGGGCCCATTGTTTCGAGAAAATCGCGTTTGAAGTTAAAATTCAATATTTTTTGCAATCAACCTTACTGAAAATTAATCTGCGATGCCTGGACCATACAATATACCTTCTTCTTGCTCATATTCCTCTTCTTCCAAAGATTTTCGCTCCCCTCGAGCAGTTTTGGCCTCTTTAGATGCCTCAGTCGAGTGTTTTTCCGCCTGGTTAGTTCTTGCAGCGTGTCTATGCTCTGCATGTTCCAGCGCACGTTCGGCAATCGTAGCTCCCATTACTTGCATTATTTTCAAGATAGCCATAAATGCTTCATTAAATGTACATACAGAAATATTTGCAGCCATATTTAGTACGTTTTTCCCACAAAAAGTATGTTTGGGGGCCAAATTCCAAACACAGGAATTATAGCTTTTGTTATTATTCTGCTTTAATAAATCTTCTGATGATAAGTCATCATAAATACGCTTTAAAATTTCCTGTACCTTATCATCTAATTGATGAAATTGATGAAATTAAAATGAAATTGTTTAATGCTTATCACCAGCTGCCTCCGCCTTGCGCCAGTTACACCAAGTCGTTTCTCCAACAGGACAATAACAGTGTTGAGGGTTCTCATCAGTTGAAATTTTTTGGTAATATGCTGCCCAAATTTCCTTGCGCATATTTTCAACTGGATCAGGATTTCGTCATGTAGTTAGGCCATAATATGTGGCTAAATTTTTCATTAATTTTAGTGTCAGTTGAACTTTTTTCGGACCTTTTTTTGGAGATTCTACACTTTTTTATAAGTATCTTTTACAGCTATTTTTTTTGTTTTTTGCCAAGGCTAACTTATTTTTTGCTTCTTTTAAAGGAGATGACTCACTTATCTTTGTCTACACTTTGGTTTAAGTCGATGTAGCGATATAGCGAAGTGAACGAAAATCATAGAAAAATGACCTTGGGGCGCTTCGCTATATATACTCATAAATTTTTTTTTTTTGAATTTTAATTTTATATTATTAAAATTATGTTTCTAAACCTTCATTCTAACATATTCAACCAAAACAAAAATCGATTTTTTAAAAATTTGGAGGTGCTAGGTTGCCTTAAGAGCTATAAAGCTCGGAAAGTACGTGAATTGCTATACAATTTGCCATATCTCCCCACTGATTGCGAGAAGTAAATAGCAATATCCAGGTCCAAGTTTATACTTTTGTTTGATACTTGATAATAGCGAAGTACAAACAGTATAAATTATTAATAAAAAATATGATAATTTTTTTTATTTTAGAAAATGCTAAGGTATGTTGAAAGCGTACATTTTTTTGATTAACTAGTCTGTTATCATATTATACAGTTAAATTCGAATATAATGATAGTATAATTGATCGTGCGGTTTACAGAAAACATCATTATTTGAATTTAAAGACACATTTTTCCTATAGAAGATAAATGTATTTCAATTTCTTGACAGGTATCGATATTTCGTTGGTAATTTGCACTCTTCAGTGGGTATCCACCAGCTTAATTTGTTAACTTTCTTTGTTGAAAATACAGCTAATAGATGCTCACGTTCCGACAGAAGAAAAAGACGAGAAAACGAAAAACGATTTCTATAACCATCTCGAAAGGTTGTTGGGCTCATTGTCATTGTCTGTTAGGCTTTGCGTGTAGTAGAGATAAAATCATAAGTTCAAAATGCTTTCCATATCAACGAAAGAACAAAAAAACGGGTATCACCGTTGGAAACCAGTCGACGTGAGCCAGGATGCGCTAGAACAGAAAAATTTGGCAGTCAAACCGTTTTTTCGAAGGAACATCAAAACGAAGTGAGTGAGAACATTATGAAAACCACCGTCGAGAAGTGAACAATATCATTTAATGTAAGCGTAACGTAACGTAATTATTATGACGATCAATTGAAAAGCATTGACGAAATCTTAGGGAGTAATAAAACTAGACAAGCTTAGAAAGTAGTGAACAGTTTCATATATAAAATGTGGACGAAAATATTAGAAAATTAAATCAGACTATAGCTTGGTATACAAACCGGACCGACTTGGACTGACTTGGCTTAAAACGGATTGAAATGAAACTGCAAAGTAGGTTTTTGGTGCGACTGGATTAACGTCGATTAACTGAATAAAATTCACCTAGTTCTACTAAGGTGAAATATATCGCATCGGAACGTCACATATATGAATAGAACTCAAGTGGGCTTCGAATTTTTCAATCCTCAATCCCTCGATCTGGGTCTTTTAACGCCAAAGTCAATCCAATCCAGTAAAATTTCCTGATCGGATGGACTTATCCCAAATTGATCCGGTGCGCGTATAAAACAAGGTTTAACTAACCTTAATCCACTTTGAAACCACTTTGTAGACGAGGCTTACATACTGACAAGACAATCACATTGCGTAGTACCAAGGACACTTTAGTTATGCACAATTGATGATTGATAAACTTTAATTAGTCGATGGTTGGCTGGCCTTTCTGCTATTCAACATAGCTCTTGTACATGGTACAAAATAAGGAAGCTGCCTGTCAGGACAAAAAGTACATTTTTGCATGAAAACAGCCAAGTAGCCTACGCGGTTGCCACACTTCATCACAATCGCTAAAAATTTTTTACTGAAACTTGCTTTGGAAGTGAAAGAACTATGCCTAAACATAAACCTGATGGAAATAAAAATAAAACAGAGAGCCCCCACAAGCAAAATATAGCTCTTGATGAATGTAATTGGGAAAATTTGAGCAAACTTATACACGAGTATAGAAGTGCAAGCTTGACAGCAAAATGCAACAAACCTAAAAAAAACTCTAGCGCACCTGAACCGCTAGAAATACTAATGTTCGATGAACAGTAGAAGAACCGTGCAGATTTTAAGTGCATATTCTACCACACGTGCTCCAACCTAATTCGGGTGCAAAACCACTTTGATCTTAACAATGCCCTTAGACTCATAAGGTGGAAAAAGGATTTCAGGAATTTCAAGATTTACGAAAGCCAAACACTGCAAAACTTTAAAAGCAGCATAACATAACGTCGGGTGTACGCCAAAACCATGAATGTGCTTTTTTGGTGATTTTCAGTTTTTCATGTCACTGTACGCGGAATTCTTATACAAACAATTTGCCAAAACCGGAAATGTAAAATTCCATTTTATGCTTACACAAAGTCCAAATTTCAATTTTATGAATTACCTAAAAACTAAGCATTTGCCAAATGCGTTTCACCAAAATCTTGAATGTGCAGATTCATTGTTTTAGTATAACAGAATAGTATTAGAATATTATCTTCCTTAATTCAAAAAAAAATGTTTCTTATATTTTAAAACTGATTTATAATATTACGTCAAATTTTCAAATTGATTTTACTCGAAATAGCATTTTAGCACATTCATGGTTTTGGCGTACACCCGACGATAATATAAACAAAGAAAATGCTTAGTGCCTGCAACACTTTACCAGCACTGCAACTAAAAGTTTCCCACAATTGCCTCACGTCAATATAAATAACTATTGATCTCGATTTTATCCAATAATTTCATCGAAACAAAAGATGTTTGGAAGCGAAAATTTTCTAGAACTTAGAAAATTTAAACATTGGTAACTTAATTTCATTGAAAATATTCGCGATACGAACACTTAATGTAAGCATTTCTTGATACGAAAATAGCCAAGAACGCCTCGCGCTGGCAACACTTCGCTAGCATCAAAATCAAAAATATATCACTTCTGCCTCACATTAAAATTAACCTGCTCTGGGAATTTCGTTTTGATCCGATGACTGCAGTGGAAGTTATAGGTGTACAAAGAAATTTAGGGCTACCAGTCGCAAAAAATTTCAAATATTCGAAAACTTAATATTTGTTGTTTATTGTCACTACAGGATCATTACCATTTAAAAATTTTACGATAAAAACGCTTAATAAAGATATTGCAAATAAATGCAAAACCAGCAATAGCTGACAACCCTATTTTGGTTTTTTGCTTATAAAAAGTTCCATTCATCAGATGAAATTCGTTTTGAACCCAAGACACCAAAATCAGCATAGCGGGCAGCACTAACTAAATTTTTCAATAAAATTTCTATCAAACACGGCTTAGAGTAAGGTTCAGCTACTGTGTCAATTTCATGAAAATCTGATAACTAAATCAGCATTCATAGGGCAAAAAGCAGTTTTATTTTCTTAATAATTTTTCAAAATGGCATCACTGGCACAGAGTTGCTCGCATTTCCAAATCGCTTTTATCAGACTTGGTCCTACTTAATATCAATATATTCTGTGAATTTAAGATGTATCTGACAATTGGGTCGTGAGTTATCATGAACAGAAGTTTTTGATGCTTAAAATATAGGTAAAATGGAGTAGGGTTACCGTACTTGTCCGATGTGGAATTTCAAAATTTTTCCTTTGGTTGTATAAACAATGTATAAGATTTCTATATGAGTTGATCTTCACTGTTAAAGACAAACATTTTTTAGGGCAATCAACGGTTTGAAGGTTTTCGCTTTCAATGCCTGCCGTAGCTGCAGGTTTGCCAACACGTTCATAAAAAACTATACAAGTCTACAACTTAGTAACAGCAATATGTCCTGTCAGCTTCATAAGGATTTGATAATTTGGTCAAAAGTTATCGCAATTCAAAAATGTTCAAATTTTCTCAATCTCATTTTGTACGCCTAGCGCACACATAGGGTTAAACATTTCAAAAACATTATCACACTCACATTTGAAACACGTTAAAAATTTATTTCATAAACATTATTTTTGCGAAAGTTATTTGTTGATCGAAAAATATGTGTATTTAAAATATCACTAAAACGGCCGCTGGCGCCTAAGGATTAAAGATTATTAGCTTTTTGTGAGACTTGGCACTATTCTGCATATACACCAATGCATCCTGAAAAATTCAGTTCAATCGAATGGTACCTTTCTGAGATTTTTTCACTGGCATTTTTTGATGATATATATTTGCCTCTGGACGCGTCTTTTGAAAGTGCTCAACATATTGGCGGATGCTGCCAGTTGTGCTGCTCGCTATTTTTTACTAATGTTCGAAGAAGAACATTAGTATTAAAATCATTTTGGCGAAAAATTCATATTGCTATATATATATATATATATATATATATATATATATATATATATATATATATATATATATATATATATATATATATATATATATATATATATATATATATATATATACTGCGTTTCATATTTATAACCCATCTAAAAAATTTCAATTATTTTCATGTAAAATAGTTGTTCAACACAAATCTAATACTGATAAGAATGAGAAACTGTGTGCAATGATTTTTCTGAGAATGACTTCTCATTGGCGTTATTTTTTACTGCATTTCTTGGAAATTCGTCATTTTTGTGCGTTTCATATTTATAACCCACTTGGTAATTAGCAGAATTACAAGTGGAGTTACTCAATACTTTCAACAGTTGTTCACAAGTGTAGGTGGTAATAAGTTTATCATTTAAAATGCCTCGAGGTACGTCATTAAATTAAGTTGAAAAGGATGAAATCTTGGCGTACAAAGAAGTTGGTTTGAACATCAGTGAAATTTCAAGAAAAGTGGCACGCAGTCGCCGTGTAATTAACAACTTTTTAAAAAAACCTGAATTACATGGGGATACAAAGCGAACGGGAAGAGAAAGACAACTTTCTCCGCGGGAGAAAAGGAAGATTATACGTTCAGCCAGTAATTCAACAATAAGCTGTAATAAAATGGCAACTCTTGTACAAACAAAGGTGTCAAAAACAACGATTTGGAGAACGCTACAACGTGATAATAAGATCAGAAGAGCTAAAATGAAGAGTGCTCCACGACTATAAGATCGCCATAAGAAAGCTCGGTTAGAATTCGCAGAAAAAAATATGGCTCCAAATTGGTCATCTGTAAGAAATATTGGTTTTTTTTCCTCCTTTGTTTAATTCCAAAAATTGTAATTCCAGACTATTTTTTCAGATGAAAAAAAATGGAATTTAGATGGGCCTGATGGATTAAATTCTTACTGGCGCGATTTGAGAAAGGAACCCCGGTATTTCTCGAAGCAGAATTTTGGTAGCGTGTTCGCCTCACCTGAACCCCATTGACAACATTTGGGGGATTCTTGTCAGACGGATATATGCTGAAAATCGGCAATATGAATCACTGGCGGAATTGAAAGTGGCGATTCTTGATGAATGGCGGAAAATCGAACCTGCATTATTAGAAAAATTGATCAATTCCATGAAAAAACGGATTTTTGATTTGATAAAGTCAAAAGGAGGTTCTATTAATTACTAAGCTTTTGTTAATTTTGAAATTAATTTTAATAAACATTTTATTTTGTTGGAAACTTTATCTGGGTAAGAAATATGAAACGCCAAAAAATACAGAATTTTCCAGGACTGCAGTAAAAAATAGCCCTAACGGGAAATTACTCTCAAAAATGTAATTCTACGCAGATTCTCAATCAGTTTACCTTAAAGTTTGGGGTGAACAATTATTTCAGTCCAAAATAATTGAAAATTTTCAGGTGGGTTATAAATATGAAACGGAGTGTATAGTATATATATATATATATACTTATATATATGTATATATATACATACATATACACTCAGAGTCATAAGTCTACCAGCAACCAATAAAAAAATGTTATTTAGAATATTTTTCCAAAAGTCAACAAATTAGCAAACTCAGTTTTTATTTTTCTGATGAAATATTCAATGCACAGTGTCGACGCCAAATTTTTTTGCACGTGTTCGTAAAACAGCCGAGATAACAGTACTTTTGTTCTTCAGCGTAACATAACAAACAAACTAAAGTCTACAAGCGGTCATTATTACTGGGATCTTGCAAGCATACAGAAGGTAATTTGCTTAAAATTTTGATTGCATTTTATTGATATATTGATTGATCAGATAGCTAGAATAAAGTCTCTTGTTTTTTTTTGTAAAAAAAGGTAAAATTTTTATTATGGAGTCTTAAAGGAAAGAAATAAGTGTCGCCGAGAGGGAAATCATCATTAAGCTCTGGAAGGAAGGGAAGACAAACCGAGAAATTGGACAATTGGTTGGAAGATCACACTGGTCAGTGTATACCGTAATAAAAATATTTAAAACCACCGGAATTATCACGCCAAAACCTCGTTCTGGTCGCCCACCGAAGCTGACGTCCCGTGAAAACCGCTCAATATTGAATGCAGTGTAGAATAATCCACGCTTGACTGCATTGCAAATAGCAAATGATGTTCAGGAAAGATTTGCCAAAAGCAATTCTGTCGTTACTACACGACGAATTTTGAGACGGCCTGGTTTTCATGCTAGAGTAGCACGAAAGAAACCGCTTATTTCTGTAATCAATCGAAAAAAGCGCATAGCTTTCGCAAAGAAATACTTAAATATGCCTGAAGAGTTCTGGAACAACGTGCTTTTCTCCGATGAATCGAAGTTCTGTATTTTTGGCATAAAAGGACGCAAATTAATGTGGCGTAAGCGAGGAGAAGCATACAATAAGAGCAATCTTTACCCAACGGTAAAACATGGAGGTGGTGGAGTGATGGTTTGGGGTTGTATGGCAGCCAATGGTACGGGCAACCTGGTGTTTGTGGAGACAACGATGGATAAACATCTATATTTAAATATTTTAAAACGTAATATGCAATCCAATGCTGACAAATTGGGACTAGAAAGAATTTTTTATTTTCAGCACGATAACGACCCCAAGCACACTGTGGAAATTGTGCTCACTTGGTTACTGTACAAGGCCCCCAAACAATTACACACGCCTCCACAATCACCAGATTTAAACCCCATTGAGCATTTATGGGCGCTATTGGAAAGAAAAATACGCAAACATACTATTTCAACAAAACAACAGCTCAAAGACATAATTTTAAAGGAGTGGACGGAAATAACAGTTCAGGAGACCAGTAAACTTGTAGTTTCGATGAAAAAACGTTTATTGGAAGTTCTTAAGCGTTGCGGCTATCCGACTAGCTATTAAATTATATGAAAACTATAATTTTAACATTCTAAAACTTCTTTATAATTATTGCTTGTAGACTTTTGATTCTTTGTTTTGGTACCCAGAAGAACAAAAGTACCGTTATCTCGGCTGTTTTGCTAACACGTTGTAAGAAATTTGGCGTCAACGTGTAACTTTTATTATTGTTTAAGTAAAATCAATATTAAATTCAATAAATTGATTGATATTTAAAATACATTCTTACGAACCCTGTTTTATTGGTTGCTTGTAGACTTATGGCTCTGAGTGTATATATATATATATATATATATATATATAGATATATATATGTATATATATACATATATATATATATATATATATATATATATATATATATATATATATATATATTTATATATATATATATATATATATATATATATATATATGTATATATCTATATATATATATATATATATATATATATATATATATATGTATATATATATATATATATATATATATATATATATATATATATATATATATATATATATATATATATATATGTATATATATATATATATATATATATATATATATATATATATATATATATATATTTCTATATTTATTTCTAGATAAAATATAATTGATTACCTTTTATGTAATTGTCAAATGTCAGCTTATTGTTTTTCTAGTTTACAAGTCAAAATTTATAATAAACAAAAAGAATCTGTTGCTACCTACATTCATCAAAATATCCTCCTCTGTCATTTTTTACTGCTTTAGTAATCCTTTTCATTCTTTCAACTAATTTTCTTTCAGTATCTTGGGAGATATTGTTCCACCCTTCTTGAAGAAGCTCCCACAAGTTTTGCTTTGACATCGGACAGCATTCACGTACCCTTCTATCTAATTCCTCTCATTACAATTCAATTGGGATACAATCAGGTGATTGTGTGGGTCAGGTCATATTCAATAGTATTCCATTATTCTCCATTTCAGCTAAATATCCTCTGCATAATTTAGAACTGTGTTTGGGGTCATTATCCTGTGTTTGGGGTCATTATCCACAAACCTGATGGTATGACCGTGTTCTGCAAGATTTCCTTGTAACGTTCTTTAGTTAACGTGCCATCAATTCGAATTAATTCACCCACTCCAGCAAGCAAAAAGCACCTCAAAACCATAACAGAACCACCTTCATGCTTTACTGTTGGTACTACACAGTTCGCGGCCATTCTTTCTTCAGCAGATGGCCTGATATAAACCCTTCGTTTGTGACCAGTCTTCAATTGTCCACTAGCTATGAGTTCATACCCACTCTAACCGCTTTTGTCTGTTACCTTTTCGAAGCAGAGGTTTTCTGGTTGCTACACGCCTCACGAGTCCAGCTTCCCTTAGACGATTTTTTACAGTTGACAAGCTTATGGACCTCGAATGTCCCGCGTTGAACTCTGCTCGAATTTCCCGTGCAGTTAACTTTCGATCCCTTTTGCTCATAAGCACTAGAGTCTTATCCTCTGCTTCTGTTGTCACTCTGGGTCGTCCGCTCCTTACAGCATCACAATAACTTTCACTGTCCTTGAATTTAACGATAGCATTATGTGCAGCAGTCATTGAAATTTTGACTTCATCACTGATCTCTCTTTCTGACTTTCGTTGTTTATGAAGCGCCACAATCACATTTCTAACTTCCGGCTTAATACTGCACGCTTTTCCCATTTTGAACATAAATTTTGCCAAAACTTTGCTTAAAAGTACCAATAACTAAATATCACAAGTGCACGGAATAAAATTCGCTGAAAATAACAATCCGTATTACTTGTCAGCACAAAAACCCACAAATGAAATATTTTGAGAATAAGGTACCTATTTATAGGAATTTCACAATATTTCAAATCCATATTCCCAGAAATTTCAAAGGTTTATTTTAATTACTCTAAAAAATTGTAGACACCTAAAGTCTTTAAAGTGGGAAAAACCCAACGTGTTTTATTACCCTGACTGAGAATTTGGAAATTCCATGTACATTTTAAATCCTTTCATAGCAACCCTCCTTAAAACAGGCAATTACTGTAAAAAAAAAGGTACTTGCAGTTTTATAAATCTATTATAAGTGTGCTTCATTTCTGCGATGTGGTCTTAAACTTTTTGCCTGCAGTATATATATATATATATATATATATATATATATATATATATATATATATATATATATATATATATATATATATATATCATGAATTTTATGCCAAAGCGATTTTAATATTAATGTTCTTCTTCAAAAGTTAGTAAAAAATAGCGAGCAACACAACTGGAAACATCCGCTAATATGTTGAGCGCAAAAGACGGGTCCAGAGGCAAATAATTTTAGCGAAGCGGTAGAACAACCAAAAGCAAATCAAATATTTGATGATCCAGTGTACAGATGAGTAACATGAGTGAAGCAATCGAAGTGAGTCAATCACTAGCACCCAACACGTGTGTCGACACACTCTATGCTGAGTAAGTTGCTTGATGGGCAACACATAAGTGAAGCTATCACTAGCACCAAACACCTGCGTCGACTCACTTAATCTACTGTGATCAAGTTGCTTCACAAACTGTCGGGGCATGAGTGATTCCCTGTAGCCGACATGCTTCTCACTTTGTGTACACACAGTAGCAGAGATGAGTAACACCTGAACGAGGCAGTCAATTGATGTGATTTCGAAACCACTTAGCTAAAATTCAACGTTTGATCGTCTTACGCTCTTTGTTACCCTGTTGACGTTATCCGCAAAATAATCCATATTCTCACATCAAACTTTCTCCGCTTGGAGGGCTTTGGAGAGATATACGTGGTATTGTAGACAAGAAAATAAAAAAAAAATGATCATAATTTAATACTTTTCCATTATTTTCTTTAAATAAATATTTCAAATGTAATCCTTTTTCATGCCTGCATAAGTTACAAATTGATTACTACAAACGAACGACGAACACTGATTGACTCATCCAAATGAATAAGTTGAACTCTGTTGGCAAACTAATTTGAGTCATTTCTCCTATCTCTAATCCACAGGTCACCCCAACCATGACACTCGAGAAGATGCAATAAGCTGGTCACGTGCAGCAAATAAACGACCATCGAGTACTTGAAAAGACATTCGATGGAAAAACTGAAGGACGCTAGATTGAGACAATCATGTGATAGAAGGCAAGTCCCAAAAGAGCGTTAGTACGACAACTTGTTGGAACTATCTTTTTATCAATGCGTCCAAGAAGTTGCCTAATCTCGTTGAAAATTGACTAAAAACTTATTGGCTCCTTTTTGTTCTTCCCATGTGGTCTTCTTTTCAGTAAGTTTGTTAATTATTTTCCCAGCAAATTCATTTTTCCTTGCTGTGTATTTAATATATTTGATATCCAACCAAAAACCTTCCAGGCCCTTTTGCACTGTAAACATTCGGTGAGAAATTGAACCATTTTGTGGGTATACCAACAGTTAGACGCAGATGATATTGTACTTAGGGTGAGTGCACGTTTCTTGCACACCCGAGTGGATCAAATTTTGTTAAGTATTGAATGCAATAAAATTGTTGTTGTATTCAATATACATACTTAACAAAATTTGTTCTGTTCGGGTGTGCGAAAAAAAACGCACCTACTGTACGTAAGAAGACTATCCTTGTGATGATCATGCATATCGGAATTTTAAAAATTTTAATTTGATATGATGGACAAAAGTCAAAATTTATCAATGATTTGAATTTTTTGTCAAAAATCAAAAGTTCTTGAGGAGGCTCAATGATTTGAAAGATTTTTTTTTCAGGAGCCTGCCGTAGCTACAGGGTTACCTGCACTATCTTGAAAATCCATGTGTGTTAAATCTTAGCCAACGTCAATACGCTCTGCGAATTTCACGATGATCCAAAGTTTTTGTCAGAAGTAATGACAAATTGAAATTTGGAAAAAATCCTTGCCTTCTTTTAGGCACGCTGCACCCACACATTGAAGTTTTTTAAATTCCGATTTGCACAAGAACGGCAACCCGTCACCAAATTACCTCTATTTTCAGCACTCGAAAGTTCTGTTCACGAGAACTGACGACCGGATTATCCGATCATAATGAAATTTACAGGAAATGTTGGTATTAGCTAGGACTAGGTCTGATAGAAGTGATTTTGAAATGCGGGCAACCCTGTGGCAGTGGTGCAATCTTGAAAAATCACTGAGAAAAAAACCGGTTTTTGGCCTATAACTTCCGCTTAGGCCATCAAACTTTAACAAAATTCACACAGGGCTTAGATCTTACTTTAAATTGCATTTGGTTGAAAAATTAGAATAGAATTGCCAGCTATGGTGATTTTTGTCTCCTAAATCTTGCAAATTTGCTCATCAAAATAAAGCTTTTTTCCCTATAACTTCCAGTCCAGTGTAGAAATCAAAACGAAGTTCATGCAGTAAATGGACATTATTGTGAACCAAATGTCGTAGGAGTTTCGTACAAAAATCATGAAAGGGCTGCCAGCTATGACCATTTATGTAATTTTGTGGAATTTCTTTACTTAGCGATTATGTCATTAGATTTGCAAATGGGAATAATCCTGCAATGAAAATCAACAACAAATATTAACGCGTTAAAAATTTTAAAAGTTTTGAGAGTGGTAACTTAAAATTCTTTTCACCCGGATAACTTCCAGCGCAGTGATTCAATCGAAACGAAATTTACTGGTTGAGTTTAACTTAACTTGAAGCAGATTTGGTATATATTTTGCTCTGCTGCTGACACAGGGTAACCAGCATTAGCCATTTTCGTAAATATTGCAGCAACAGATGCTTCAAATTACGTACTCATATGCAAAGCATTTGCGATAAAAATAAGAAACCCATTTTTAAATTTTCCGAGTTTTGAAAATTTTTCGGATGGCTGCCTCAAACAACGTTTAACCGCTGAATCCTCCGATGAGAACGAAATGCAAAGGATAAGTTGATTTAAGTATGAGCTTGTTATGGTAAACTTATTACTGCTCCGTTGTGAAAGTGTTGCCAGCACTGAACATTTTCATCATTTGTGTTATAGTTGAGTTTTGTTGCTTTGGATAAGGAATGGTTGATATTACAAAAATGTGTATAACGTCTTTCCACATGTTTTTGTCACTCAAAGACAATTTCTTCGAAAATGATTTATATTTCAATTATTCAAAAACATTTAACTAGAAAAATAGTTTCTAGCCCACTGTGAAACTGCTCCATGTACTTGTCTCACCAACTGCTTCAAACAATTTCCGTGAACTTCACACTCTGTTTCGAACCCACTCAAAATTGTTGCTAAATTGTTGTAAACCACCTGAGTAATATACGTAGGATTCTGTTGTTGCCTACTGTAGGTACATATATGTTTTATGTTCGCACGCACGTTTATCAAAAATCGTCTATATTTACTACTGGTCATGCTTTTTGCATGCATGCTCTAATGTTTCTGTCAGCAACTATCACAAATTGAAATTTGAAAGAAATCTTTGCCGTCTTTTAGGAGCTCAGCGCCCACATAGAACTCAGCACCCATTTTCAAAGCGTTATCACAACACCAAGTATAACACGTTATCAGTTTTAAATTAACGTACTTAAATTTATATCAAACACAAAGAAATACAGGGGAGCTGAACATTTACTGAAACCCGGCCGCCACCAAAGGGTTAAAGATACTTTAATGGCCCAGAATTTCAGGTGGATTATTTTCTTCGAAAATCAGTAATTGAGTAAAAATAGATATGAAATGAAACAGAATACAAAGACGAAATAGAATCAAATATATTAGTTAAATATTGTTTCTTCTACTTATTACTCAGATTTTTGCCTTATATTCACAGAATATTTCGCAATAGCTGCAGGATATCAGTGAAATTAGTTTTTGGTGTTTTATTTTATATTTTGATCTTCTTTCAGATCTATGAAACAAAGCAGAAAATATCCTTCATATTGTTGTACGCACACCAACATAAATCATATTTCAGTGGCAGAAATACCGAGAAACATCAAGAAATATTGTCTCGAGATATTTCCATAAGAAAAGGTATCTTATAGAACAAAAAAATCCCATATACCATAGTCAACGCTGATAAGAAACTTCTAGAAGCCAATCCACAAGCAGATTCACACAGGACAAGAGATATCGACAATAGACTAGAAGCATGCAATCACAATCGATCATTCTTGATATGCCCGATCGAAGTATAAATATACACGCCGAGATATTTTTGACGTGCCAGACTTTTGAAGCGAGTCAAACCAGTCCTCTCAAGAGAATCTATGTAAAAAGCAAGTTGAGTGCGTTTACTGGTGGATTAATTGTTGATTTCAACGTGCATGATACTGTTATTAGCGCGCTAATTAAAGTGTGTACGCGAATTTAGTGTTTGAGTAGTGGACTCGTGGGTAGATCACTGGCCTCTTTTGTATGAGGTTCATGGTTTGAACCCAGGTTCGGACGAGCTCACCTAGCTCTAATTAGGTACATACCTAATTTAAATCGGGGGTAAAGTGAGTTACGAAATTAATCAGTGAATTTGTGAATGAAGCTTTCTACCAGCTTCAACCCCTAGACCTGACAAAACGTTGTCGTGGGGTTACTTAACTTTTACTCGAAATTAGTAGAGTGTAAAACAAAGTGATTTAGCTGTAACAATTATAGTTTTTAATAAAAGTGTGTTTAGTCGTAGCAAACCAACTGTTTTATTTCGTACACGTAGTGAAGATCGAATCCACATTTTCAGTGGAAATACATTATAGTATCGACATTTTCAATTACGATTCACTTTGTCGTGTACAATTCACTTTCCTTTCACTCCCTCTTTAATTTATGTTCAGAACGATAACTTTTTTTTTCAAAAAATCTCCGAATCCCCAAAATTTACCATACCCACTCAAAAGCTTCGTAATCTTCCTTGAAACACAATCGTGCCCCCAGATATCATAATCCTATCATCCTCATGAACACAATTGAACAACTTTTCGAAATCCTTTGAACACAAGTTATCTATTCTCATCTCAAAAATTTTCAAGTTTCCATTTTATAACGTAAATACCATAAGACTGTTATTTTTCGAGTACCCCTTCAAGTGCAAACAACTTACTCTACATTTTCTCAGCCAGTCTCTCTTGCTCTTGTCTCTCCATTTCACCACTTGAAATTCACTTGAATTTTAAGCTCCTTATGGTACTTTCAGTGTACCACCGAAAAATGTCTTAAAATACAGAATCCAAAGAGTTTTTTGGGTGAAAATCCACTTAATTCCTAATTCTGTTTTATTCGCGAAACGATTAATAATATCCTTTTCAGCTAATTACAGGAATTCAATTTTACACTGCCTTAAGCCATTTTATTATCGCCTTCTGAAATTTTCCGTTTCGTGGAAAATACTTTAGATCGCTCGTTGCAGAGGATTCGGTTTGTTGGGGTGATGCAACTCGCTAGTCAAGCGCCACTGCCAGCTTTTTGCGTCGGCTTCACTGAACATGGAGGGGTGAAAGGTTTAATTGGGAATCTGAATGGGTAGTAGATTCAATACTAAAAATAACTGTACTGAAGTCAAAGTATTTTGTATTCAGTCAAAGTATTTTGTATTGTGTGGCTTTTGGTATTCTCAGCTATGGTTGTTTGAATATTTCGAAAAAAGATGGATTAATAGAGGAATTCCAGTGGTTTGGTGGTTGAATGTAAATTTATTAGCTGCAAAATTTTTCCGAATTGTTGAAAGTGTAGGAAGCAATAAAGTGTTATGCCCAAAATAGAATTTTGATTTCAAAATTTTGAGATAAAGTTTAGCTGTTGGATAAAATTTCGGCATTAACTGGTTCGGGCTATTTTGAACAATTACTTTTTATAACTTTCATTTTAATTATAAGTCAACGAAGTGTTCACAGTAATCTTTGGTGTTGCATCTCATGAGATTAGCATCACTGCATTAAGTGTCAGACTCACAAATTCCAAACAATTTATAGGAATCTCTTGAAAAGCTAATTGAGATTATAGTCTCGATTGATCGCCTGATTATCTTGCTATCTTGCTTATTCTACCCTTAGAGAACACAAAGATTTTGAATGCCTGCTAAATCTAAGCACCAGCTTCTAGACTTCGCTTTGAGAAACATGAAATTATAATTCAATAATGTTATCACCATTTGGTATCTATTGTGACAAACTGTGAATAATTTTATTACAGTCCATTCACACCTAAACTCATATTACTTGAAAAATTACACGTAGGCACTTTAGTTGAAGGCTGCAAGATGGTTGGGTGCCAAACGAAGTACAATCGAAATAATAGTGTTAAGTCGTCTGAGAGTTTGATATGCTTTCGAGACTGAATTACTGCCTCAATGCATGCAGATGCTACAGGCAGACACGTATGCCTTCAGAAAAGACATTGTCTATTGTCCTATTGTGTCCTTAAAATGGCTGTTGGGGCAAGACCCAAACTCGGAGCACAGCTTGGAAATTTCATTTGATATCGTTTCGTTTCGAAGACGACTATAATGACCGCCACTCAAGTGAACAATGAAAATCACTTGCCATGTATCGAATGTACGTGTCTGGACGTGCGTGTCCTGTTCGAGTTCTATTGTTCCACGGCAGCTAATATACGTATTCCAGTCACGTTAATATCTAGTGGTTCTTTTCAGTCACCATCCAACCGTCGCATTTGGTCGAAAATTGCCTCGCCATCTAAGCTTGATCGTAGCAAAAGGACGTCAGCGATTAATTTGGTATTCAGACAAATATGGTCCTTGTTGTTTGATCGAAGGACTGACTTCGTTCTTGTCTGTTAGAAGAATAACAGTAGGCATATTCATGGAACGGTAGATCTAGACTAATAGCTAGAAGGCGGGATTTCTGGAGAAGGCGAATGTTTAATTTGTTAGACTATTCAGGACGTGATAATCGAATTTCATCGGAGAAGTGTTGATTACTTGCCCACGTTCAGGTTAGAATATTTCATGTTTTAATTGCACTGAAAAAACACAGAGCCAGACGCCATAATTTATAGACTTCTGGCACCATGTATGTAGTCGATTTTGGAATTGTGATAAAATATAGCACCACACTCCATAGTAAATGGCGAAAAGTACATAGGAGCAGACTAGAGATGGGCAAAATGCCTCATGACACACCACTGATCGCTCTTTTTTAGAGTATTTTACAGCATTGCGCCGTACTCTCAGTACGCTGTTCGTTTCGCATTTCATTAAGTTTATTCAAACGAAAGCTTTCGCTCACAGACTATGCTGTGCTTTTTTCAGGCGCTGCACTGTTAGAGCCAAGTTACACGAGCGGAGCTATCGCAGCGTTTTTCCGCCGAGCTTTTGAAAATATATGGATTTAACACGCAGCCAAAATCGCGCTCGTATAGTTTGCTTCATACAAATTCATGTGTTCTATTTTTAAGATCAAAAGCTCTGCGGAAAGCTCTCCGCTCGTGTATTTTGGCCCTTAGAAAGAGCTATGCCTCACGTGTCATGAGGCATTTTGCCCATCTCTAGAGCAGACGCTATACTTATAGCCGTCCACGCCATGCACTATAGTCCTCCACGCCATGTGTTATAGCCTTCCACGCCGTGTACTATATCCTTCTACGCCATGTATTATATCCCCCAATGCCATGTATTACAGCTCTCAAAGCAATACACTAAAGCCCTCATCACGATATTCTGCCGTTCGTAGCATAATCGTCTTATCTGCATTTTATTAATTGTTGAGTTATTTGAAGATTTGTGTTTTGTAGATAGGGCATGTTTCGTAGATAGGGCATTTTCCACCATCAATTTTAACAACTTTAGACAAAAGGCAGGTTTTCATATTTGGTAGAATTATGTAATAAAGTATGAATAAAGGAAACAATTCAACTCTGTTGCATACCTTGAAACGGCGTTTGAAGAAGAGTGGAAAAAAATGGACCAACAAAGTGTCCAGAAACTTATTAGCAATCTTGCAACAAGAATGAAAGATGTGTTTAGAAATAATGGCGGACAAACACAAAAACATATCTCTATTTTGGATTAAGCTGTGGTTCCTTCTAACTGGCCCAAAGTTGAACTGAAAATAAGACAACATCGCAAAAAGTTCCGTTAGGTTAGAACGTACAATACATTAAGCTTCAAAAACCGTTATTGGCTAAATGTTGAGGCTAGTGCTTATTCTAGTCGCAAAATTTCATTTCCTATCATTTTTTAAAACTATTTCAGGCTGGCCAAAAGTTTTGTCGGAGAGTGTGTATAATAATTTTGACACTTCACTAAGAGGGTAAACTCGAGCGGCGATCACATGTTAATACATCGAAACTAAGTTTATATGTATGACTTTTGTGTTAATGTAACTTCAAAAGTATACACTTCCAGCGCGAACATTTTAAATTTGAAACTATTACTTTCGAATCCGAATGATTCAATTAGGAAATTATGCGTGCAAACACTTAAGGGTACTTTTACGCTGTTATAGTTCGCTGAGATACTTATTGACGGATTTCATTTGAAATGATTCGAACAAGCACTTTAATTCATTAACGCACATCATGTAAACTATAGCAGTACAATAAAATCCTTAAATATTAAATGCTGCACCATGTTACATAGATTCTGATATTATGGCGCTGGGAGCCATACTGTATAGCTTAGAGTACTATGTACATAGCGTATGGAACCATAAATATTGCACTATGTTATATAGCTCTGGGCGTCATGTGAATTTTTTTCAGTGTACATTCAAAAAGTGCGTGCTGCAAATTGCGTACTATTAAAATTTTGAAACAATAATGATAAGTCAAAAACTAACAGGTATAACTTAAGCCAGACATCAAATATTCCATACATTATGTTGATTTTAGATTGGTCTGCTTCATCAAAAGTGGAATATGTGTTGAAAACAATAAATCGGTTGAAGTATTAAAACAGCCTGAAGAACTGAAGGGATATAAGCCGAGATGATTAAATATGAAATGCCGGCTCAGTACCAACTAATGTATGAAATTTTTGTGCACAAATTAGAGCGATACAATATGTCAGAAGATTCACGGATTGGAATAATAAACCGCATAAGATGGACCAATTATGAAAGAATAACGTTCGTAATGCACAAGAAAAATTGACATTTTTAACTAGGTTGGCCATGACCAACATAGCTGGCAAATTAAAATGAGCCGGATTCCTATTCAGCCCAATCCGCATCATCAATGGGCTCCAAAAAATATGGGCCAACCTTCTTCCTATTCACCTGGCGTCGAAAAGAGCGAGTCTGGTTCGACGAAAGAGACTATAGTCATCAAGTCCAACGAGATACTGGCTTAAATACATGAAATTGACATTTTGCGAAGAGCTAAATAAGCTCTACAGCGATTTTCTACCAGATCGAGAGAATGGTAAAAAAAAAGAAGCTGCCCATAAATTATAGAGAAATGAGCTGAATGGCTCTTCCTCTGCGAGTTGAACATAAGTAATCAGCGTAGTGAAGTATGCATTTGTACAAGTAGCCTAACCGTTTGGCGCCGGCGGCCATTTTAGTGATATTTTTAATATACTTATTATTCCGTACGCAAATAATATTTGCAAAAATAAAGTTGAATCGGATAATGTTTTGGAATTTTTTAACTCCATGTGTGCGCTGGGTGCCTAAAAAGAGAATGGGGAAACTTGAAAATTTTAAAATTGCGATAACTTTTGACCGAGAAATGCGGGCGATTTTGTGCCAGTGGTGCCATCTTGAAAAATCACTAAAAAAGATAACTGCATTTAGCCCTATAAATTCTGATTCAATCGTTCGATTTTGACGAAATTCATACAGTAGCTGGACCTTTTGGTTGAAAAATTCGGTTGGGGCTGCCAGCTATGATAATTTTGGTGTCTTAAATTTGAAAAAATAAAAATTTGGAAGTGAAAACATTCAAACCATCGAATATCCTAAAAAAATGCCCGTTTCTTACAATAAAACCAATCTGTATACAAATCTTATGCTTTATCTACACGTTCAATGTTACACTTTGAAAATTTCATGTCGGATAAGAACGGTAACCCTTTCCCAGTTAACCTATATTTTTATCATCAAAAACTTCCGTTGCCGGGAACTCACGAACCAATAATCAGATACAACTGAAATTTACAGAATGCATTGGACTTAAGTAGGACCAGGTCTGATAGAAGCGATTTTGAATTGTAGGAAACTCGGTGCCAGTGGTGCCATCTTGAAAAATTACAAAAAAAAAACTGCTTTTCACCCTATGAAATGTGAATAAGTTACCAGATTTGTTTGGTAGAAATTTGGTTGAAAAATTCGATTGGTGCTGCCAGCTATGGTAGTTTTTGTGTCCTTGAGTTTGAAAATTCTCTCAGTAAAATAAAACTTTTTGCTCTATAACTTCCAGTACAGTCATGAAATCAATACGAATTTCATACAATTAATGGAACCTATTATAAGCATTATTCGGGCCAAATTTGGTTGAAAAGCCACGATAGGGTTGCCAGCTATTGTTGGTTTTGTGTTTAATTGCAATATCTCTATTAAGCGGTTTTATCGTAGAATTTTCAATTGGTAATGATATTGTAGTGACAATAAACAGCAAATATTAAGTTTTCGATTATTTGAAAAAACTCGCTGCAGGTAGCCCTAAATTTCTTTATACTCCTATAACTTCGAATGTAATATAACAACGTGATGCAGATGTGATATATTCTTGGCTTTGATACTGGCGAAAGGTTGCCAGCACGAGTCGGTTGTGCGAGTTTTGTATCAATAAATGCTTGCAGTTAGTATTCATACCGGAAACATTAACAATGAAAATAAATAACCGATGTTTCAATTCCCAAAATTCTGCAAATTTTTCGGATCGCAGCCCCAAACACCAACTTCAGGCACTGATCATTTTCTTCATTGATGTTATATGAGATGCTGCTTTCAAAATTTTGTGAAATAAGCACATGTTAACGAATATAATTAACCCGTGTTTTGCTCTCATAAACGTTGAAATTCATGCCAGTGGTAATATCTGAAACCTTCTACCGTATGAGTTATAATACATTCTTGACACCAAAGTAAAACGTGGCATTTGAAACAGTTTGGCCGTAATAAGCAGCTCATGTGGTGGAATATGCACTCAAAACCTGCACGATTCTTCCACTGTTCTTCGAACATTAGTGTTTCTAGCGGTTCAGGCGCGCTAGAGTTTTTTGTAAGTAAGTTTACTATTCTGTTCAAAGTTTGCTTCCACACTTGACTGGAGATCAGCTTTGAACTCGACTACTGTAAATTAGTGTACGATATGTTATTAATTAAGCATGAACCCGAGATTTTTTGACCTATGATGTTCTAGATTACTTTTTTTTATAGAAATTAATTTCAGTAATGAATTACAATGTAAAAAAACCGGTCAAAGATAAAGAGAGAATCGCATGTAGTTGATATACCCTGTACCATAATAATAAAAAAAATTCTCTGAAAAATCAACGCACGCAAATATTTATCTCTGATAAGCTTTTCGTTAATTGAAGAGGTATTATTTGGATTCTTTAAAAGACCCTTTTAGGTCTTTTTAGGCTCTTTTTTGGTATTTTCAGATACTTTCTAGGTACTTTTTAGGTTTGTTTTTGAGTTTCTTTGGTCCTTTAATGTGATTGCATTTCGATATTTATTGTAAGTCAAACTTTTCAATGTCCGAAAAAAATCATCAGAGGCGAATTTTGGCGTGCATTGATTTTTAGAGAATTCGGTTGGCTTGAGGTATTAGGCTCATTCAACTCAGATATATATGACAGAAAAATAAATTGCCGCCACAAAAAAAATCGAAAAGTGGCCACCCCAAAAATATCGAAAATTTGCCGCCCCTGAATTTCGCCGCCCTAGGCCCGTGCCTACCGGGCCTAGTGGCAAATCCGCCCCTGCCTTTCCACCATATGAGTGATAAGACCAAAGTAAAACGTGGCGTTTAAAACAGTTTGGCTGTAATAAGAAGCTCGTCTGGTAGAATATGCACTCAAAATCTGCACGATTCTTCTACTGTTCTTCGAACAATAGTGTTTCTAGCGGTTCAGTTGCGCTAGAGTTTTTTTACTAATGTTCGAAGAAATACATTAGTATTAAAATCACTTGGGCCAAAAATTCATATTTCTATATATATATATATATATATATATATATATATATATATATATATATATATATATATATATATATATATATATATATATATATATATATATATATATCATCAAAAAATTTCAGTGAAAAAATCTCAGGAACGCGCCATCTGATTGAGCTGCAATTTTCGGGACACATTGGTGTATATGCAGAATAGTGCCAGGTCTCACAAAAAGTTAATAATCTTTAACCCTTTGGCGCCGGCGGCCATTTTAGTGATATTTTTAATATACCTATTATTCCGTACACAAATAAGTTTTGCAAAAATAAAGTTGACGAAATAAATTTTGAACGTGTTTTACATGTGAATCGGATAATGTTTTGACATTTTTTAACCCCATGTGTGCGCTGGGTGCCTAAAAACAGAACGGGAAAGCTTGAAAATTTTTAAATTGCGATAACTTTTGACAGAGTTATTCAATCATTACGAAATTTTTAATACATATTGGTATTATTTAGTTGTTGATTTTTGTAGCTTTTGATGAGCGTGCTGGCAACCCTGTAGCTAGGGCAGGTACTGAAAGTGAAAACCTTCAAATCATCGTCTCTCTTGAAAAACTGCCGTTTCTTCAAAAAAAAAGCCACTCGTATGTAAATCTTGTGCTTTGTTTACATAAACAAAAAAAAAATTTGATATGGTATAACGGGCACGCCTGGTAACCCTTGCCCAATTTACCTATATTTTTAGCATCAAAAATTTCTGTTCACGGAAACTCACGATCCAATGAGCAGAATTCATTGAAATTTGCAGAATGTATTGGTCCTATGTAGGACCAGGTCTGATAGAAGTGATTTTGAAATGCAGGTGATTCTGTGCCAGTGGTGCCATCTTGAAAAATCACTAAAAGAGATAACTGCTTTTAGCCCTATAAATTCTGATTGAATCGTTCGATTTTAACGAAATTCACACAGTAGCTGGATCTTACTTCAAACCACTTTTGGTAGAAATTTGGTTGAAAAATTCGGTTGGAGCTGCCAGCTATGATAATTTTGGTGTCTTAAATTTGAAAAAATAAAAATTTGGAAGTGAAAACATTCAAATCATCGAATATCCTAAAAATGTCCGTTTCTTACAATAAAACCAATCCGTATACAAATCTTATGCTTTATCTACACGTTCAAAGTAAAACTTTGGAAATTTCATGTCGGACAAGAACGGTAACCCTTTCCCAGTCAACCTATATTTTTAGTATCAAAAACTTCTGTTCACGGGAACTCACGAATCAATAATCAGATACCATTGAAATTTACAGAATGCATTGGACTTAAAAAGGACCAGGTCTGATAGAAGCGATTTTGAATTGTGGGCAACTCTGTGCCAGTGGTGCCATCTTGAAAAATTACCAAGAAAAAAAACTGCTTTTTGCCCTATGAAATTTGAATAAGTAACCAAATTTTCATGAAATTGACACAGTAGCTGAACCTTACTCTAAACTCTGTTTGATAGAAATTTGGTTGAAAAATTCGATTGGTGCTGCCAGCTATGGTAATTTTTGCGTCTTTGGATTTGAAAATTCGCTCAGGAAAATAAAACTTTTTGCGCTATAACTTCCAAAAATGGAACCTACTATAAGCATTATTCAGGCCAAATTTGGTTGAAAAGCCACGATGGGGTTGCCAGCTATTGTTGGTTTTGTGTTTAATTGCAATATCTTTATTAAGCGGTTTTATCGTAGAATTTTCAATTGGTAATGATATTGTAGTGACAATAAACAGCAAATAATTAGCTTTCCATTATTTGAAAAAACTCGCTGCAGGTAATCCTAAATTTCTTTATACTCCTATAACTTCGAATGTAATATAACAACGTGAAGCAGATGTGATATATTTTTGGCTTTGATACTGGCGAAAGGTTGCCAGCACGAGTCGGTTGTGCTACTTTTGTATCAATAAATGCTTACAGTTAGTATTCATACCGGAAACATTTACAATGAAAATAAATAACCGATGTTTTAATTCCTAAAGTTCTGCAAATTTTTCGGATCGCAGCCCCAAACACCAACTTCAGTTACAGTGCTGCAGGCACTGAGCATTTTCTTCATTGATGTTATATGAGATGCTGCTTTCGAAAGTTTGTGAAATAAGCAACTGATAATGAATATAATTAACCCGTGTTTTGCTCTCATAAACGTTGAAAATCATGCCAGTGGTAATATCTGAAACCTTCCACCATATGAGTTATAATGCATTCTTGAGACCAAAGTAGAACGTGGCGTTTGAAGTAATTTGGCCGTAATAAGCAGCACATGTGGTGGATTATGCACTCAAAACCTGCACGATTCTTCTACTGTTCTTCGAACATTAGTGTTTCTAGCGGTTCAGGTGCGCTAGAGTTTTTCTATGTAATGCCAAAGCTCAAGAGATTGCCCTTTGAAGCAAATGCTTAGCGATGGCGGTAGGGAGACACATATTGGAGAAGCCGATATAAATTATTCCATTATTCTTTTAAATTGATTATATATTTGTGAATAAATCTCAAATTGCGCCTTTTCTATATTTTCTCGTTCTTTTTGGATCGACCTGAAGGAGAGATCTATCAGCTTTTTTACTTTGGTTGCATTTGTGTTACTGATCATACAAAATATCGACATTTGGCATAAAAAAAATAAATGAAAAAACAGAAAGCCAGAATACAAAAGTTGATTCCGTCTGCATCCGTTTCATAGCTCCCACGATTAACATGCTGCTGTGTTGAACAAATGTTGTCAGCACTGAGCATTTTCATCATTTGTGTTATAGCAAATGCAGTCAGAAAATGATATTTGTTCCTTTGAGTAAGAAATGGTTGATATTATACTACAAATACTACGTAATACACTTCCGTCTTCACCCATTTTTAAGCCGCTCAAAGATGATTTCTTCGAAAATCAGTTTTCTAGCGGTTCTGATGCACTAGACTTTTTAAAACTAAACTTAATTGTACGTAGACCGTAAAAAGTCTTTATGGAACAGTGAATTGTGTGCAGTTAACAGCATACATTTTCCTCATTACCCTCACCTTGAGCAGGGAGACTCCAAACAAACATGAAATTGAGAGAGCATTTTATAGAGGACTCATAGATCCTGAGCAAAATACACTTTTTGCCTACGAAAGTGAAATAATATGATGATTAGGTACATATAAAACTAGATGCCAGTTTGATGTATGATTTTGCAAGTTTCATAAAAAATGCACCAAAAAATAATGAAAGGGTACAGTGGGATAGAATGGTTCGTCTACCAGTGCTTTATTTGGATTGATGCGTGATAGTAAATACAGCAGATGCTATGAGTATTATTGCAATATATATGTTAAGGTTAAAAAAATTATATATATATGTAAAGGTTAAAAAAATTATGAATTCGTTTTTTGATAGAATAGAAACGTTTTATAGCAAAGTAAATCAAATTCAGCCAATGTTCTTCGATAAATTTTCACATTTACATTGCGAATCACGAGACTATCCATAACACATTTTAAATGAAGTAGTGATATTCAGTGGAGCAAATGAAGCATACTATTCGATTGAATATTTGATGAATGCGGCGGCCATTCCATAATATTGGTGGATTGCACTCGTAACACTTTGACTACTGTGTTGCATTTTAAATAGGTGCATTATCTTTTTGGAAAGTTATAGAAATAGTGTGGTTCTAAATTCTAATTTTTCCAGCAAGCCTTTCATTGCCACCAAGTCAATGGTCCCTTAACAAGATATTGCACCCCATACTATAATACTCCCTTTTCTTGCGTGGGGCCCGTCTAGATCTGTGCCCGGATGGTGTTCTTAAAGACTTTGAACCTCGCCGTCGTGGAAATTATCGCCAAATTCCAAACTGAGTCCCGCCCAATCAAATAGATCCTGCCAAACTAAAGATCATCGTTATCGTCTCTATTACCAAAATCTTGAGCAAATTAGGCTTTGCTCTATCATTGATAGTAAAATAAATATAAAATTTAGCGTTTCTACATACTTTACGGATTACTTACCTTACATTCTTCTCTTACTATACATATTCAAAAACAAGTTAATAATTTCTTCAAAAAGAATGTATTTAGAAACATATTTGCACATTGTTTCCAATAAAGAAAATTATATCACTAGATCCCTCACTTTATAAAATAATTTACAAAAAAAAAAAAAAACATAAACGAGAGCGCACGAGCCAAAATCAATTTTCTATAAAAAAAGAAACAAAGCAGAGATGAAACAACGAAACTAGAAAATTGAAACGAAACTAAAAGGCTCTTTACACTAGCTATTTACAAAAAAAAAAAAAATCATTTGATCAACAAAAGATATTAAATAGCAAGTTCACTTATTCAAAAATATTACCCACATTACAGTATAAAATAGCACTGGTTCGTCTCTTCATACAAAATCTCAACTAAGTTGCTTTTATTACACATATTTGATCTTTTAGGCAAAACACTCTGAACCGAGGAAGTCATAACAATGTGATTAAATTAGTTTCAAAAGTGGGATACATATATGTAAAAAGGCTCATTTTTGACGTGAGAGTGCAACAATCCTCGTGAACAATATCTGGTCTTCTGTACACATCCTATTTTTTATCATCGCTTATCTCTTCTTCAAAATTAACTTTTATCAAGTTTAATTAATTTATTATTTTAATATTTCTAATCCCACTCAAGGAATGTTGTTTGTTTGCTCCCGTATTGAGCGAGCAAACAAAACAAAATCTGATGCAATAGTTGCGATTAGCTCCACACGTCGGCTAAGTTGCGCTTTTGAGCCTCCATTTTCTTGATAAACTGTTGTGCTTCGGCTTCTGACTTTTTTTCCTGTGCTGGATGATATCACTTTGAGCAGAATAATTCTTAAATCGGTTGCCATATTTTTGGCGTCGCTGTGAGAACGGAATTAATGAGCAATGAAAAGGGATAATCAAGTGAAGCACACCTACCCGCACATGCATGAGCGACCTTTGTTCTCACCAATAAATAACCTTCCAAATTAGATTTGAATTTGGGACGTTAATTTTGTGTGCTTGATCCCGAGAGAATGCCGTTTTCAATGTCAAAACACTCTTACCAACGAATTCTTCCAGTTCATAGGAAACGCAGCATAGTGGCTGTGAGTCAAAAGATATAAGTGAATAAATACAAGCCTAGCTCCTGATAAATGAAATCTACGCTGTTCTTCCGGCAGCCAAAATACAGAATAGTATCGCCAACTTCTTTGCCTTTATCCTTGGAGAAATGCCTTTCTTGAACAAAGCCACGAAACGACAGCAGACCAGTTCCTGGCCCTATCATTATAATTGGAATCTCTGGCTTGGTTGGAAGTCTAAGCTGACTCTTGCGAATAACAATAGGCATTTTGAGTATCATATGGTATACACTCATATCAGTACTGTCGCAATGAGTACGGTACTTCTATCAATACTTGGTTGTGATACTATTTGAAAGTATATGTATCGATATTTTCTTTCGATATCGTGCCCCTAGTAGCAGTGCTTAGCTAAATGTTAAAATGCATTATTCATGATCGAACTAACCAGATGCAGAAAAAAATTATTTGGGGAATTTTTCAAGCAATGCAGTATCTTTTGGGGTATTCTGAACCCATCCTACCAGAAATAACCTGGTATCCGTGTCTATAGGTTCAGCATTCTTTATTCTGATTACAGAACGCGCCTTTCTATCCTACAAATGCTTTTGATTCTGTTAATTTGGACAACAATTTTAGAAATAAATAACATTTCAATTTTGTTGAATGACAGCTTTCAAAATCAGTGACATATGATCGCCATACAGCAACACGACAGCAATTTAACGCTTAGTAAATAACACCAACGCAGCATGTTACTATGAAAACTATTCAATCAAAAGTCCATTCATCAAAGTATATATTCCAACTGTGTCTCGACAAATACTACATTATTTGTCATAAATCATGTAGTGAGTGTACAAGCGTTAAATTCATCTGAGAGTACCCGCTAGCGCTTTTTATTGGTTTCTATTATATAAAAATCACAACTGGCCACAGCTGTCGATTAAAACTACTTCCTACTGCTCGGCACCTACAAGATACTTTCTTATCTAAATAGTAGATCTCAAGCTACCGATGAGACGAGCATAATCATTGTTTCACCTGGTGACTTGACTATGTTTTAACATTTTTGCCAACTTCGAATAATTTTCAAATAAATAAATCATAAATGCGCTATCATCGCTTTGGAGCAAAAAAATTTTTTGGTTTCAAAACGTGTTCATATAAATAAGTAGAAAATATGTGCATAATTGTCTTGGGCGTGATCAAATTGGACGTTTCTTGAAGATACATCATAATGACATATTAGATTGTTTGAGCTAGCAACAAAATTCCATATATAAAACGGATTGTTCAAATATCTAATGAAAATTCACATCCAATGAATATTTTCAAGTCATCTAATGACGTAATTGAATATAAATTGCCGGGATTAGATACATAGGTCAATTATTGGTTAACTAACCTAGTGATTGTATTTACTGCGAGTCGATTCAGTTTGACCTTGAACGTGGAGAACATCGTAATTGTGCATACATCTTGTGTATAGCGAGAAGCTTGCATTTACCAAAATAAATATGCACTCAATCGAGCTTTATGAAAGCTTGATTATTATTTTATTACCATACTACCCATGTATCTGCATGTCTTCCAGAGGTCTCATGTGTGTGTTTTTCTACTTGTTCACATGCGCGCGCATCGCAGTCAATCTACTGAACGGAATCAAAGACGTGCTAATCTCTCGTGTATATATGTAGTTAGTGATTTATAATAATATACAATCAAGGCGATAACGACTATCTTGATTGCTTGTTCTTCGACCACTTCATTTATATTGTTAGAAAAAAACACACTCCTACGAGATAAACATCTATTACGTGCACAATTCGGTTACTATGTAGTTATGCAATTTATAGAAAACATCTACATAATTCCGAAATGAAGTTAATCGTAGGTCATAAACATATGTACATATATGGGTCAGTGATTTTGAAATTTACAATTGATAGCCACAGAACTATGAACTAAACGATCATACTTAGTACACTAACACTTATCAGGTTAATTCGATTTCACTTTTGTTGACTTTCGGGTCGTTTTCGATTTCGATCCACAACAAAATCGACACGCCTTCACCATTAAATAAACTAAGAACACTTCTATACCAATGATAATTGTGAAAACATCCAAATTATGATACTGAATAAAATTCAAATCTTGCCCGGCCGAATGCATATGGGGTGCACCTTTATGCCTGGCAACATATTCCACCCAGTAAATGGCGGTCTTCAAAGGATCCATAGGCTGGTCGCGATAATTGGACGACATTCGCTTCATGTTTTCCGCGTAGGTTTTGTCGTTTAGAACGTCCAGTACCCGTTCTCGCAGCGTTTCCTCGGTTAAGTCATCATAGGCCAATGCTCGACCGAAGCCCATTTTTTCGGCACGTGCGGCGTTTAGCGGCTGATCACCGAAAATCGGGATCGCAACGATCGGAACTCCATGATACACGGCCTCGGTTGTGCTCAGCAGGCCACCGTGCGTTATGAAAAGCTTTATGTTGGGATGTGCCAGGATGTCGTCTTGTGGGAACCAATCGCTGATCAGGATGTTATCCGTTTTTCCTGGTAAAGTTTCCTTTTCCCATTTCCATAGAACTTTCTGCTTCAGCGATCCGAAAACTTTGAGAATCGCCTCTACCTTTTCCTTGCCAAGAGTTCTTCCCTTAATATTCGAACCCATAGAGAAATAGATTGCACCATCTTTCGCTGAATCAAGGAATTGTTTGATTTTTTCTGGAAGGGGCTTGGACTCACGGTTCACATGCATTCCTCCGACTTCAATCATATTGATGGAATATGGCCGCGGGTAACTGAGCGAATAATGAGTATTCAAAAGAACTAAAGATACATTTCGAATGAGGTCTCGTAGTGGTGGCTTGGGATCAGGAAAGTGCTTGTTGTAGAGAGCTTCTTGCTTGGGCATGTGTAAGTAATTGTATATCCCTTGTTCCAAAATGACGGCAATGAAATTTCCGAGCCTTTGCAGCAGACTCATTTTGTCTGGTAAACCAAGGAATGGAGTTGGCACATAGGAAGGTGGCGACGGCGATCCGACCATTTCACACACCCACATCGAAGCACCGAAAGTCGACACACCAACAACTGGAGCTTTGAAGTGATGACCGAAACCAAGATTTGCCTCGTTAACGAACACTTCTGTGATTACCAAGTCAAACTTCTCGCCGGATTTAAGAAGGTCCTGGACTACTTTTTCCTCCAACATAATTCTTGTTAAGTTTGCACCCATTTCGAAAATGTTTGTAAATGATTCCACCAAGCCTTGCTTACGATGCTCCAAAAGATTTTCCATTAAATCTAAAATGCAAAATAATTGTTAAATCAATAAATACCGCAGAACTACGTTTCAGCATACGTTTCGTCTGTTCGATGATAGTAGTGGCTGGAATATCGCGATAGTTTTTCATTGGGTTCTTGAGCGGGAACGGTGAAATCATTGTGACCTCATGACCCTTCTCAGCTAAACCTTTCATCAGCGCGGATCCCACGATGAAATGCGATTTGGCCATCGTCGGGAATACCCCAAGAATTTTGTATCCATCGTTGCCGTTGATGAGAAGTACAATCGACACGATTGCTAAGAAGACTAATACTGAGTTCCTCATGGTAACGTCAAGCTTGCACAATTCACTTACGATCGATTCATAGTCCGGCGCAAGACTAGTTGAGTTCGTAAATGGTGCAGGTGCCTTTAACTCAACTGGCCGTCCAGTTAAGTTATTTTTTGTCAAGATAAGATACGATAGTTCTGAGATTCTTAAGATGATACTGTTGAAAGCACTGGTGAGCTTTTAGTTGTTAGTTTTTTATGCTGAGCTCAGATGCCTATAATGCTTAGAATTTAATCAGCACGCATGTCGTCTACGAAATAATTCAACTGAATGACTAAGCAATTTATTAGATAAACATTGATTGTTTGATTATCAAGTGTTCTCAGTCTGCAGGCGAAAAGTATTTCAACTTTTACGATCGAAGTTGCATGAAACATCTTCTGCTTGGATGAAGAAGAAAGTTTGATTAAATTTGGATGACTTATGATGTCAAAAATTAGTACTGCTACTGCAACTCCAATAACCAAATTTAAGGAATGATTTGTGAAATGATTACGAAATTCTCGAATCAACTTTAGATTGACTATTTGTACCATGGTGGCTCTGATTCATATTTAGTATTGAGTAATACCAGCTATTTAATGTGAAACCGATCATAAAACCGGTAATTTGCTGAGGTATGTCTGCAAGATATGAATTTGTTTAGTCGTAGTAGCTATTTTTACTTGTAGCAAAATTTTCTAAGAAGCAAGGCATACAAAAACCCCCATTAATATTTAACAATTTGAATACATATAAAATGTACATGATAAATAATACGAAACAAAAATGTGAAAATATAACAATCTTTGGTAAGGAATTGGATAGGGACTTTGATGACGTGAGTACCGTGGTCAGAGCTGTTTTAAACCTATGTCTCGAAATGGTTGAAGAATAGTATTTTGGGAGGCTATTGAATATTCTGCAGCATCTGTTGACTGACTTTATGGTGGCGTAAACTGTGTGGTGTCGGTGTTCATTCAGTTAACGTATGTGCCTCATCCGCCTTACTGATTCGTTGAAGCTAATCGTATTGGACAGGGACACAGCATTGATCAAGCCCCTATTATAATAACATCGAAAGTAAAGTAAGAGCATATAACTATCGTCCGTGAAGATAAACTTGATATATTTAAAAGATTTAAGAGCTGGGCACACAGAACGCGATCGGGCGTCATGGGCTTCACAGGCAGTGGTGCACAGTCGTTTAGTCATTTGGATATGCCACACATAAGGCGATAGCGTTAACTATGCAATGCCAGTCTCTTTGTATCACTTCTGAAAAGTTTCAAACAAGAATACTCTTTCTATCAGGCGCTCAGTTTTCTCACATATTCCACTACTACGACGTCTCCAACGCCCGACCGATTTTTACTAATGTTCGAAGAACACATATATATATATATATATATATATATATATATATATATATATATATATATATATATATATATATATATATATATATATATATATATATATATATATATATATATATATGGTACTTTTCTGTTTCCCCCCCCCCATTTTTTTCACTTTTTGTTGTTGCAATGCTTCTAAAATTGATTAGAAAGTAGTAATTAACCAAAATTATGATGGAAAAACACGTTTAAAATAAAGAAAATTTTTTAATTTTTTTTAAATTAATTTTTTAATTTAAAAATTAATTAAATTAATTTAAATTTGGAATTAATGTCACATAACAGTGACAATAAATTTTGGTACTTTTCTGTTTTTCCCTCCATTTTTTTAATTTTTTTAATGAAAACTGCTCGAAATGGGTTAAAAAGTGTTACTCCACAAAAATTGAGATGGGAAAATGCATTTAAAAATTTTTTTTTTCCCATTTTAAATTTTTTTTCCATATTTATGTGGCAGAATGAGTTTTTCAAAAGTTAATGTGTTGTTGGGGAGGCCTGCTGTAAAATAATTGTAAAATAAATTGTAAAATAATTGCTTAATTGTAAATTGCGTTGAAGCTTCGGAAAGGTAAGACGTCAAAAATAGAGCAAAATTTATTCTCACTGTTATGTGACATTAATTTAAAATTTAAATTAATTTAATTAATTTTTAAATTAAAAAATTAATTAAAAAATAAATTTAAAATTGTTTTTTTTTTTAAACGTGTTTTTCCATCATAATTTTGGTTAATTACTACTTTCTAATCAATTTTAGAAGCATTGCAACAACCAACTGTGATGGGGGGGGGGGGGGGGGGGGGGGGAATAAACAGAAAAGTACCATATATATATATATATATATATATATATATATATATATATATATATATATATATATATATATATATATATATATATATATATATATATATATATATATATATATATATATATATATATATATATATATATATATATATATATATATATATGTAGAAAAAATTTATATGTAAAAATATATATGCATTTACACTTTATTTCTGCTGGCAACTCCCTTGCATAATTAAAGCTCAGCTCTGGCTGCCTGTGCAGCGTGGTTGTTCACTTGTCAGCGATGCTGTGCACCATAGAGGCTGTGCACTTGTGCAGCATAGCTGCGAACTGTTTGCACTTATACAGCGAACGTTAAAGTCATGCAGCGGCTATGGTATCATCTCTCCCAGCAATGCCTTCTAGATGTACGGGCCGTAATGCAGAATGATGACGTCAGAGCATCGGGACAAATGTCGCGAAAAACACACGTAGTCTTATGGGACGTCCGCGGGAAAATGTTAATTGTACGGGTTGTGTTAAAATGAGTGAAATGAAAACTAAAGTGGTTTATGCAGAACAGTGCTAGTGAACAGCTAAAACACAAAATTAATGCGGTGCGTGCGGTATAATGTGGAAAATTCGCTACGAAATGTTTATCGGTTGGTGTTAGGTTATGTGATGGTTCGTGTCGATTTACTGTCGCGATACAATTAATTGGTACAAAGTGTACGTTGTGACTAAATATTATTATTATAACGCGTCCACGCACAAAAAACTAACGTTTTATTCATATTTTAACCAAAAAACCGCAAGTGAAATCTCCGTGTATATCGGCACTGCCTCGTGGAAATGTCAAATTTCCTAAACTCATGGCGTCACGGCGAGAACGATTACGTAGCCTGACGGCCCGTACTTCTAGAAGGCATTGCTCCCAGCGACAACCAAAAATTCATGAAGGCAGGCATGCCTTTGGCTGGTATAAAATTGTACCACATCTCACACATACTGTTGTAGCTGCGAGCAGTTGAACATAGTCACAGCGTAAAGAGTTAGTTCCTAACCAGCGTGCGGACTCCGTATATGTATACGGTCCAAAACTTCCAGTGAACTAGCCTGAGATTGTATTGTTGATCAGCCTGGAAAATTGGAAGAAATCACATGAAACAGAAAGAGGTGCAAGATAAGATTCGACAACTACATACTCAGGCTAGATTTTTCGTTGCTCACATACGACTCACTCTCGCAAAAAATACCAGCACACTCTCAGGTTGCTTTGACAGCTAATGCATTGCGTAAATGGAGGCGCAATTTCAAGGTCGAAGTGTTTTTTTCTAGAAGATGGAAGGAGTTCACCCACTTATCATTCTATACACTTTGACATAGTGTTCTGATACGAAATTCGTTTGACGGTGTGCGTAAGGTAAAGGCATTGAGACTGCATGCCTTTCAACGCTCATATATGGGTATTTTTTGTTCTTATTTTGTTGAATTAGTTTGCGAAATCGGAAATATGGAATTTTAGAGTCAGAAATATACGTAGTTGCCAGATACTAGTAATTAATTTCAATTTAACTTTTAATTTTGATTAGTAAAATAAATATAAAATATCATTGGTATTGTCTAGTAGGATGAATAGCAAGTAAAAGATAAGCCGCACAGCAGGGTAGGCAGTGCTTTTGTGCCTATATGAAGTGCACGCCCCTGCATAGATGTATATAACAGGTAAGTCCATGACTTGCTAGAACTCAGATATCTTAAACATTTTGGCGGCGGCGGGCATTTAAGTGAATTTTCAGGTACTCCTATATTTCCAAGCAATGTAAATTTTTGTTCAAAAAAGTACTAGGAATGAATACTTATTATGTTTTAAGTTTGTTTATGATAAAGAAGTGGAAATTTTGAGCCTTGTGTAGGCGCTGAGTGCCTATAAGTAGGCAAAGATTTTTTTTCAAATTTCGATTTGTCATAACTTTTAAGAAAAACCATGGATCATCGTAAAATTTTCAGAGCGTATTGACGTAAAATAGAATTTAATACACATGGACTTTCAAGAGTGTGCGGGCAACTCTGTAATTACAGCAGGATCCTGAACAAAAATCCATCAAATCATCGAGTATCCTGAAAAATTTTTAACTTTTGAAAATAAATTCAAATAATTGATAAATTTTGACTTTTTTCACCAAGTCAAATAAAAATTTCAAAAATTCCGCGGTAAACAAGAACGGCAACACGTGATCAAATTACCTCTATTTTCAGCATTCAAAACTTCTGTTCATGAGAACTGACGATCGGATAATGCGATCAATATGAAATTTACAGGACATGTTAGTATTAACTAGGACCAAATCTGATAGAAATGATTTTGAAATACGGGCAACACTGTGGCAGTGGTGCCATTTGGAAAAATCGCTGAAAAAAAAACTGGTTTTTGGCCTTTAGCTTCCGATTTAGCCACCAGATTTTAATAAAATTCACGCAGTAGGTGAACCTTACTCTAAGACATAGAAGTTTGGTTAAAAAATTAGTATGGTTCGCCAGCTATGGCAATTTTGTCTCCTAAATATTGTAAATTTGCTCAGGAAAATAAAGGTTTGTTCTCTATAGCTTCCGATGCAATGACGAAATCAAAACAAAATTCATGTGATAAGTGGATCTTGTTGCATTTCTAGTTCTGATGATGAATTTCGTAATTTATTGACATTTCTTTATCGAGCGATGTTGTCATAAAATTTCCAAATGGGAATGATCCTGCAATGACAATTAGCAACAAATATTTACGTTTTAAAAATTTAAATAGTTTGGACGGTGGTAGCCCTAAAATTATATTCACTCCTATAAATTACAGCGTAGCCATTCAATCGAAATGAAATTCATAGGGTGGGTTAAATACAACGTGAAGCAGCTATGGTGCAAACGCATGATTGCCAGCACCAGACAATTTCGTAAATTTTGCACCAACAGATGCTTCCATTTTGTATTCACAAGCAAACCATTTGCAATAAAATAAGCAACCGATATTTAAATTTTCCTAGTTTTGGAAATTTTTCGGATGGCAACCCCAGACATAGTTTAATCGCTGAAACTTTGGATGATATCCTCGGATGAGAACGAAATTCAAAGGATAGATTGATTATGTATGAGCATGTTATGGTAGATTTATTGCTGCTGTGTTGGACAAATGTTGCCAGCACTGAACATTTTCATCATTTGTGTTGTAAGAAATGCTGTCAGAAAATGATATTTGTTCTTGTGAGTAAGAAATGGTTGATATGATACTACAAAGAAGTCTTAACGTCTTCACTCATTTTTAAATCCCTCAAAGATAATTTCGTCGAAAATCAGTTTTCTAGTGGTTCTGATGCGCTAGACTTTTTTTAATTTGTAGCTAGCTCTGGCGTTAGCTGCCGCGACCGAAAAAGTATGTAGTCGACGCATTGCATTCTCTGTGGCCGACGCAATACAATTCTATGCATCACAGATTCACGGCGTTCAAAATTTGACGTACGTCACGCCGAATCACTTTCTGTGTGCCCAGCGCTTTAGTCTGTATCTGTATGAAAGTAAATCATCAAATTTGTATGGAATTTACATATCTCTCAGCGCAAGAAACAAGAACTGCTTCTGGACTGATTCGAGGCAATCGCTGTGGACGTCAAAGGTAGGGTGCTAGGCAATATATGCATATCGAGCAATGGTCGAATTAAAGCTAGGTATAAAGACTTCGTTAGTCTTTAGGTTTTTGAATATTTTCGCACATCTTTTGATGAATCCCAACTACTTATTAGCTTTGCTTCAGGCTTTATCATAGTGTATATTCAAATGCAGCTTTTTAACCAAATTAGCCCCGAGGTCGATGACACTATCAACATTATTGAAACGGTCTGGAGGAGGGGGTATCGATGTAATTGATAGGCATATTTTCAGATCATCTGCATAGAAAAGGCGAAGTATGTTTGATAAAACTTCAGAAAGATCCGATATGCAAAAATAGAATAAAAGATGTCCCAATATTTTTGGTTCAGATATCCTGAAAGCTAGCGTACTGCATCCTTTTTCGAAAATAAGAGTCTAACCGGTTTAATAAGAGATCCGGTTTACCAAATATCTGTGTCTGGTTGTGTAGATGGTTTCGATTTGTGGCCCTTTTTCTATGCCACACAGCACATCTGAGACTAAAATCACCAGGTTGAGAGTAGTTGACCTGTCTTTTCTAAAACGATGTTGTTGCTCGTTTAGAAGAGGTTCTGTTTGAGTTATGAGCTTATCACAAACAATTTTTTCAAATAGTTTAGGCAATGCTGATAGCATTACAATACCTCTGTATTTATCAATTGACTGCCTATCACCACATTAAAAAATCGGCGTCAGATGGAAGGATTTCCAGCAGAAAGGAAAAACCTCGTAAGGATGTGATTGATGGAAAATTAAATACACGGGCGAGATAAGCGACTCCATTCATTTTAGTGTGAAACAAGGAGGTAGGAAGTCAGATTATTATTTGTAAGGAAGTTTTTTTTATGAATTTTATTTGATTAAACTTTGGTAAGAGCAGGTTCTAATATTGCATATCTTTGATGGTTCCTATATTTTTTATTTATTTTATTTTATTTATTCACCAAACAAGGTACAAAATCAGATATAAAATAACAAATAAAAATAAAATGGAAAAGTAAAGTCAAGTAAAAAGTAAAAACAAACAAGTTAAATAAGTAACAAACAAATGAAAAAAAGTAACAAATAGATTAATAAATAACAATAAATAAATAAAAACATTGACATATAAGCTATGGCTTAAGGTTTAGGGGTATGGATGGCATGCAAAAGAGAGGATTTGAAGGATGATTTGGAAATCGTAGGGGAATATAGATAACTTATGCTGTTGAATATTCTGCAGCATCTATTTATTGGCTCATTTGCTGCATATATCGTCGAATGTGAGTATTCTTTTAGGAAACGATTGGACCTGGTGTTCCTCACAGGGATATTTATCGAAATTTTACTATTCAGGAATTCTACATTAATAGCGCCTCTAATGACGTCGAATGCGAAGCAGGCCGATATCATTATTCTTCTGGAGGCTAATGTTGATAGATTTAAATGACCCAGTCGAAACTCATAAGGGGATAGGCTATTAAAATCATAAGGGTTGTACAGTTCTCTCAAGGCGAAAAGTAAAAATTGTTTTTGTATTGACTCGAGTCTGTCACTGTGGGTTTCAAAAGCGGGATTCCAGCTAATGCAAGCGTATTCGAGAATAGGACGTACAAGTGAAGTGTATAAGGATCTTGTGACCCACAGACTACGGAATTCTTTGGCACGTCTTTTGATGAAACCTAGCTGTTTGTTCGCACGAGAAAGCATTTTATCAAAGTGTAAGGTGAAGCGGAGTTTTTCATCTAAGATAACACCGAGGTCAGCAATGTTATCAACTCGGGTTAGCATATTATTGCCGAGAAAGTACGTATTGTGTGTGACCGTGCATTTCCTGGAAAAACTAATAACTTGGCATTTGCTGATATTGAGAGAGAGCTTGTTTATATTGCACCAATGATCAAGTGAATCAAGCTTGGATTGGAGAAAAGGGGCATCCGATTTCGATTCAATAGTCTGATAAAGTTTGAGATCGTCTGCATAGAGTAAATGAGGTATGTCTGCTAGGACGTCAGAAAAGTCGGAAATAAATATATTAAAAAGAAGTGGGCCAAGATGGCTACCTTGGGGTACACCAGAGGTAGCACTAACGTTTTTCGATAAAAATCCTTGAAATTTTACATATTGGAAATAAGACAGAAATAATTTAACAATAATGAACTTGTAGAGTTAAACTTGTTGGCTTTCTTATCGGGTGAAAGCGGTGAAGACCTTTTCTTTTTTTTCAGGGTTTGCGATGGCCTGGCTGGCCTGTGATTGAGTAGTTTGAATATATTTCTTTGAAGGGAGGGACATTAGCCATTTAGTTTTCTCGTGTTGATCTTGTTTTGTGTTCGGTCAAATCCAGTAGGTGGAGTGACCCCACAATATCTGGGCTCATGGCCTTATCAACAGCAGGGAGCTGAAGCTGTTTACTTCTCCTCGGGTCTGCTTAACAGAGGCATCTTTCCCCCAATTTAGATTTGTGTATTTTCAGCTCCTTTTCAGATAGCGAGCAACGTGCTTTATCACGTCCTGTCTGGGTCTGAGTTACAGCCCATGCCTGAGAGCTGCTTCTGGTCCTTTATGGACAAAAGCCCCTTCCCCTTTTAAATTGTGGCTAGCATATGTTCAATTGATGGATGAAATATACGTAACGTCCCACCTATACTGGGCGCAAATTCACCCCATTTTCTATGAACCACTCCAGCCGCGTAGAGCCAGGAAAGCGGCCTTCAAGCATCCATCGAGGTCGGACTAAAAAATGCTCCACTTTTGCAGGCGAGGGGCCTTCACGGCCATTTCTGGGGTACCCTGCTCCAGGAGCACTTCTCCTTTTTTTTGCCAATTTGCCCCTGTTGGTGGTCCGCAATAACCTCCACTGCCTTGCAGGATCTCGACTGGACTTCAATTCATTGGAGGCGCCTGCAATTAACTCTCCTTCGCTTGTAAATCGCTACAAATGGAGCCTTAAACTTGTTTTGGGTGACCCCACCCAAGTGGGAAAATAATATATGAGCATAAATTCATAGCTCCCAAGACTTTACATCCGAAACCTCATTCCATTCCTACTAACATGTCCCTGAGTCGCCCCGTTGCGATTCTTATTTTTGCTGTTCAATAGTACAGAATAGCTTTTTTTAGACATGTTGGAATAAGCTTTATCTCCTCCTATCCACAACCCTCTCACCTATTATCCTTTTAACTTCAATTTCTTTTAGCTAACCAGTCGGTAGCTTCCGTCGTGTTGTCTTTTTTGAGCTTTTTAGCTCTGGATGCAACCCGGAAGATGACTTTGCCCTTGCGCCTTGCGCCTCTTTGTGTGGAAGCTACTCAATTGTTTCAACTGTTGGTGCTCTGGGCCAGACAATTTTCCGGGGTCTTGCTCAAGTTGTTGCTGGATGACCTGGGGCTTTGTGTTGGTGCTACCTCCACGTCGTTTCCGCTTGACCAGATTTTCAGAGAGACTGTTGGGTCCTGGACACTCAAAAACTTTGCTTTTCCTCACTTGCCTCTTTTAGTAGGTTTCACTTCTAAAAGCGACCCAAATTAATTTATATTATAATTCACTTCAACTTAAACGTAGCTTGTTAATTTTTTAGCTAGCCAGCGAACCTGATGAAAAGTGGGATTGGGTCTAACTTAATAAAAAGCCTAATTAATTTTGGAAATTTTTGAATATTTTTTGGTGACATTTTCTTCATAGAAAACTTCGCTTTATGATGCATTGCTAATTAGCTTAGATACAAATCAGTTTGAGTAAACAGCACTTTTTTGAACGATTAATATTCGGGTGCCGTATTAATTATCCTGTTGCAAATTCGGGTATATACTATTATTTTGAAATTTGTATCAAAACTCCCGCTTAGGAATACGCCTTCTTTATTGATTTCAATCAGTCAGTCACACAGTGCATGCAATTTTGATTTTTGTTTCGAGTTAGTCACGTCTCAGTGTGTGCAAAATTTGTATTATTTTCATCCTATGAATAGGCTAGCCATTAAGAATGATCGTAGATTAAGAGAGCTAGTCACGCGTTAAGCAAGTGTGCATATTCATTTCTAATCACTTATAAACACAGCACGGACTCGACGAAAATGACACTTCAACACAGTCGAGAGGACTAGTCCAGTGCGGGAGTAGAGGCACAGTGCACGATATGTCAACAGATTTTCACTAGCGCCCAGGCTGCTCATACTACAAAATGTGAGCACAGATTTCGCAGAAGTTGCCTGGAACAGTGACTTAAAAAGCATCTAGACTGCCCGCTGTACCGTCGACCTCTACACCTCCCTCTAAGTGCTGAGCAAGACCCCTTGGCTATGGAAGACGAAACATGAGGGACTCGCCCTTAAACAACTAGGTCGGGCATAAGAACCAGAGATATGGAGTGGCAGGACCAGGCCATTCATGAATTAGATATACAAGACCAAGCTGGCGCTGAAGGATTGGGTCAGTCACCCGATACATTATCAAAAATCTTTCCTATTTCTGATAGCCCGGCTGAAGTCGCTGGAGTTCACTCCATAATATAAAGGGAACTAGGAGGCTACCAACAAAAAAATGACGCTATTCAGAATAATATGCGCTTGATGTTGGATCGGATGGCTGGCCTAAGTTTTCTACCACAGCCAGAGGCGCTAGCCTCGTCCAGATTGAATCCGAGGGTTCAGTCTTTCGTTTCAGTCCAGAGGCCCTACCGTCTTCGCACCACTAAAAGTGAATCGGTCGAGATTCACCACAATAAGCGGGCCAAACGGTTGGGGTCTGGAGCTCTATAGCAGGGACTCTTCGCTTCCGGTGGAAGTCTTTATCTACTTTATCTTTATCTATCACCTGCCATCGTTACGATTGCTCCGTTAGGTCGTCCTCCGTGTGGAGAATTTTGAAATGGAGTTAAGGAGTCATCACAGGTCCACCCCATGGAGATTCACCAACGCGGAATTAGAAGAGGAACCTCATGACCAGATAGCGGACACCACCAGAGAGCCTGAAATCTCAGCCGTCGTTGTTCAGCCTACAAATACTTGCTGGAACTGCTGGATCATTTTCTGCTACGGCTGCGGAAAGGCAGATACTTACAAGCCAAATTAAAGTAACTATCAATAAAAAAACCGCCAGCTCGGAGTGCGGCACCAGACCTCAAGCCTTCTCAACCACAGAACACCTACACAGCATTGCAGCAGGTAGACAGTGATGGTGCATCACCGGCAGATACCACCAATCCCTCCACCTGTGGTACTTAAACACACCACCCCCGCACGCAGGATCGCCAACACCTTTAGCCTTTCTTCCATAACATGAGCGTTTGCGGAAATACACGGCGGTCCGAGATCGAATTTTCACATTTAAAATTACACACCCCATTAACCATAGCTATACACCGAAAACGTTCAAGGTTGAGGATGAGGCGTTTTCACTCTCGAATTCGACGTTGGCGTTGCCAACTTGTGACAACCGGGTGACGTCCGTTCGTATGCGCAGGTTCCGTTGTTTGACCAACTTACAGTTGGCTTATTCAACACGGTGGCCAACGTGAGCGTGATGGCGGCTGATATGGCTCACTCATTCCTGGAGAGGATCGCTTTTTCCTAAAACAAAAACTTTTCTCGGGCTGAAGACAACTGGTGGCACCAGCCATCAAGCCGTAGGACGAGTATCAGCCAACATCACGTTCCGGGGGCTCACAAAGACGTTGATGCTTTGGATCATTCCCAGTCTGAGCCAAATTCTTAATATTGGGTAGTGAAGTCTTCCAAGGTGCGCTTGTGCTTGGATGCGAGAAAATTAAACGTGGTCACAGTGAAAGACGCCAACCCCTTGCCTCTAATTGACGGCATTCTAAGTAGACTTCCTAAAACCACCTACATCTCGAACCTCGACCTAAATGATACCTTCTGGCCCATCCTTTAAGAGAAAAAGTCGAGGGAGTAGATGGCTTTCACTTTACCCAGGCGACCTTCGTATTATTTTGTCGCGATGACATTTGGGTTGTGTAATGCACCTCAAACGATGTCTCGACTTATGAACAAGGTAATTTCATCGCATCTCAAGCAGCAGGTGTTCGTGTACCTGGACGACTTCTTGGTGATAAGGGAACGGTTTGAAGATCACTTGAAGGTACTTCATCAAGTCGCATTCCATCTGCGACAAGCTGGGCTCACAATCAACGTAGAGAAGAGTAAGCTTTTCTTACGTGAGATCAAATACTTAGGCCAAATAGTTGGCAATGACACTATACAGATGCACTCCAACAAGTTGAGGTCCATCACGGATTTCCCTCTCCCTGTCACACAAACTGAATCCCGCTCAACGGAACTATACCGTGACATAGCAGGAAAGTCTGAGAGCGGTGTTGGCAGTAAAGAAGTTCCGTGTCTACATGGAAAGTCACGAGTTTGATTGTGACCGACAATGCTTTCCTAGAATGGCTTATGATCCCGGCAGATCTGAACTGTCGATTAGCCCGGTGGGCCCTTAAACCTCAATGGTTCAATTTTTCCATCACCCACCTAAAGGGAAGCCAGAATGTAGTGCCCGACTCCAAGCGATGACGCCAGCAGAGAGCGATGAGACGCCAGTGGAACTGGACTTAAACTCGCCACACTTTAAAAGTGTTTTCTGCACGGAGTTGGCGGAGAAAATCAAGGCAGAGCAACATCTTCTGCCTCACCTAAAATTAGTAGACGATGTACTAGCGGATCGAATATGCAACTGGAGACGGACTACAGGACCAGACTGGAATTTGTGGGTGCCGTTAGGAATGATGGCAGTGTTAGTGAAGGAGATGCATGATACTCATTTGAGCGTACATGGTGGCGTCTAGTATCATGTACAACCTGCAAGCAATTCTCTCTCTTCTAAATCGCAACAAATTTCCCATCCTAGTTTACTTGTTTCAAAAGCGCCTTAGCATTGACTGCAATGCTATCTCTTTCAGTCCTGGCTGGATTTGCAGGCGTACAAATGAATATTGGCTAAAAAAACTATTGCTTATTAACTAAGGGATGCAAACTCAATCTTAATAGGAGCTACAGAGGCCGGTGAATGAAGCTGGGAGGTAGATAATAAAAATTTGATGGGAGGGGAGGTGCGAAGACGGGGTAACCAGAAAACTACCAAATATAAGCGAAGTCTATCAAGTACAGCTAGGTTCACTTTGCTTATATGTAGCTTAGAATAAAGGTGTGCACAGGACTTTGAAATAAATGGGGCAAATACTAAAATTCTGCAGACGTTTTTAGAAATTACCAGTAAAGCATTGTGAAAACTCGGGAAAAGTGCAATACGGAGTGAAATGGAACAATTTTTTTTTCAATAACAATTATTTTAAATCGTTTAAATTTCTGTGTAGGTTCCTTAATGGGTTAAGGAAGACTTGATGATTAATGAGACTTTTTTTTAACGTCTAACAATTATTTGAAAAAACAGTAGCAATAAAAGCCAGTAAAGTAAAGATTCAGGAAATAGTACAACCAATAAGTTTAGGATTTGATGAAGCGAATAATTTATTGAAGATTGTCCAACAAAAGGGAAAATCAATATTTATTCAATTCAAAATCTGACCTACATAGTAATTGACAAGTCCTTCGAATAATTTCACAGTATTTCGTAGCACAATCTATCGATATATTAGTTATCTCAGTCTCATAAATTATATTTATATATTAAACATATTTGTTTTGAAGAAAATCGAAGTAAAAGCCAGAATACTTTCATTTGACCCAACACAGTACAAAGATCCGACAACTAAACTCCATTTCCACACCAACCCAATCAAATTCAAAATTAATTTCTATGATTACTGATCCGTAAAATAAATTTCATTTTATGGTTATTAGATTGACTAATAAAGATATTATGTGATAGGATTACCAATAAGACTACGTCCGCATGCACACAATTTACAACATAGATACATATGTGTGCTCTGTAAAATACATGAGCTTTGAATCCGAACTGAACCTTTCGTCTGGGACAAGTGTCGGTCATGATTGATTCTAAGCAATAGCTGTAAGATAGTTTCAGTGGTTTCGGGTTCAAAAGGATTAAGAATAAATATGGTTTTCTGGCGATGTATACAAAATGTTATGATAAGGGATTTGATTAAATTTTGATTAAACGTCCAGAAATATCCATGCAAGATTCGGCATGTCGTTGAATGTTTGGTCAGACATTAAACATTTAATGTCCTGATATATTGAACTAAGACTTGTTAGGCCATGTAACATGAATTGGTCAGTAAATTTGTACAACTTTAGAGCAGTTTTGACATAATTTTTTCAAAGATTTTATTGAGTGGTACATCATATTTTATACAATTTTCGGATAAAATTGTTGTGCGTTTATTGTAAAATTTTGAATTCTCAATATTTTATCTGCTATTTATTCTGAATTTGAATTGTTTTTTCCCTCCTCCTCTACATGGAAAATCAACACATCTTTGAAAATCATATTGGGCGTATAAAACTCAAACTCATCGATCCGTCGATCAAATGGAAATCCAAAAGCCACATCATCGATGCCAGCAAGATCACGTCGCTTCAAAATCTCTTGTACGCTACATGTGTCTAGTTCTCCCGGTTCTTTTGCTTTAGTTATGATCGCAAACAGTTGCAGTGGCATTCCATTGGTCCATCCTTTGGGCAACAGTAGTCGATCCGGGAACTTGTAGTGAGGCTCGTTAATCAAAGTGTCAACTAGTACGTCAATATTTTTCTTTAAGACTACGTTTTTATAAATATCAAAGAGGGAGGTTCGATCTCGAATAGTATAAATCGACTCTTCAGATGATCGACAGACGGTTTGTTTGCCAGGTTTAAGATCGACATCAAATTTATCTAGCTCCATGAAATCTTCACGGTTGTCCTTCATACGAAGTAGCTTGCCATCATGGTCAAATTTCGGACCCAAAAACAAACGAACAACTGCTTGTTGAGGACGCTCACTGAACACGTCAATGGTGATTGTGAATGGTTTGTGATTGAGTCGTGAATGCCTAATCCGAATTGATAAACCGTTGTCTTTCAGTGCATCCATACCATTTCTAGCGGAAATGAATGGAGTCAAATCGACTTGCGTAGTGTCAAAATAGGTAACTAATTTTGTGGTTTTCAAGTCCATGATACGAACACCATCAAGTAATAAGTCCTTCGTTTTGTAGGCAGGCAAACTATCCTTGTACTGATAATAAAGACCAAGAACCCTCTTGTACAATTGATAGATGACAGGGTCTCGAGGTGCAGTTTCATAGTTTTCTAAAACGCTGGGTCCGACATCGCTGCCTCCACCTAGAAGTACGGCTAAATTCCGCACTAAGCCAGCATAGTATTTACTATTTGGCGAGTCTTCATTTGATTGGATTACATTTCCTAAAATATCGGTTGCTTCTAGATGTCGAATATCAACCACACCGCTATCACTCGTAAAAAAGTAACCTTTATCGATTCCGTCACGTATGCGACGTTCTACGTCAGAAACTTTCTGCATTAAGTCGGCATCTGCCGTAGTAACGGTGAAATAATTGTTCCGAACCGAATAAGGCAATCCATTTGAAAAAACGAGCAAAGGATTGTAACCTGTTTCAATAGGTTGTAAAAATGAAATATCTTTGATTTTCCCAAGTCCTTGGGAATATCTTTCCAGGTTGATTCTTGACGTGAGCTGTTGAAGTAAGTTCAAGTATCGTTCTCCGCGCTTTTGAGTTGCCAGCTTTAAGTTCTTGCCGCCAAGCCAACTGGGGAACATCATATTGAAATAGAAGTGATACTGGTTCCATTCGATATCTTCGGTTAAATAAGCCATCTTGCTCTCCTCGTTCAGTCTAAGATAGGTATTTGTGTAATTACTTGTCCATATTTCAGTCCTAGGAGTCTCTAAGCTATGAAACTTCCTGCTACTCTGATGTTTCATCAAATCATTCATGGTTAGACTCGTATGAAACTTTTCCGGGAGAATTTCATAGAGTGATGGTAGTTTGATTCCGAAAAAATCATTACGATGTAAAATGCTAGAATAAAATGCGAGAACCAGCATATCCCTGTTGACATTTTCTAAGCCCCATAGAGCGTTAGCGCGAAAAGTGGCAAAGTCCTTCGAGTAATAGAGTAGGTTGAACACACCAGTGATTTGTTGGCGGTGCTCTCGCTTGGCAATGTTGAAAATTGCATTGCGTGAAAGTAGAGTATTTTTCAGTTTTGCTTGTCTGATAAAATCTTTAACATGATTGAAGTCCTGGAATACAGGTATGGTGTCAATACATTCTATTTGTTCAATATTATTGGATATATTACTGTGTATTGGCGTTCCTGGGCAACAATGGACGCTTCGTGGAACACAGAATCAGCTTGGATGACTCGATTCGCGCTTAAGAGAACATCGAAGACGAATTTCTGTTTCGAAATAATTTCTTTGTCAACTGTGGAGTATAATAGGTTTACAAAATTCTTATAAAGAAAAAATGATAATGATTTATGTTCTTACTTGTGACATCTTGTTTTAGCTGGATTCTAAGGAGGTTTGTCAAATCCATGGTGTCTGGTTTAGAACACTCTGCAAACATAAAATACCAGATTCAAAATACATGACTAATATAGATACAATCAAGCTCTTAACAAAAATTTTAGAGTTAAGGATTTCCCATCACGCTGAGAAAATTCTGGGTGAATATCAAGGTGGTTTCAGACGTGGAAGATCGACAACTGTCCAAATATTTACGGTCAAACAAATTTTGGAAAAATACTGGGAATTCAACATTTCATCAAATATTCGTCGATTTCAAACAAGCGTACGACAGCATCAATCGAACTGCATTATATAAAACATCATGCTGCAGTTCGGGATCCCAGCAAAGTTGGTACGACTGGTGAAAATGACCATGACCGACTCCAAGTCAAAAGTGCTGATTCAGAATAATATGACCAACTCGTTTTCGACGAATACAGGGCTAAAACAAAGAGATGGATTAGCTTCGGTTCTCTTTAACTTAGCGCTTGAGTATGTCATCGGAAAAATCCCCGTTGACACGAGAGGAACTCTTTTATTTAAGTCGACACAACTAGTAGCTTATGCTGATGACATCAACATTATGTCACGTTCGTTCAACGACGCCAAGGAAGCTCTAGACGAAACCGACAAGGAAGTTGGTCTTCAAATTAACGAACTAAAAACTAAAGTTATGACTCAATCAAGGAAAAGGACGCCAATAAGACATAACATAACGATAGAGGACTATAACCTTGAAAACGTAGACAACTTTGTGTACCTAGGGACGAACCTCTCCAAGAATGACAATGAGCTTGACGAAATCAAACGACGGATTCAATTGGCCAATAAGACATTTTTTTCGGTGCTTCCCACTTTGAAATCTCGATGCGTACACAGGAATACGAAGTTTCGCAACTATAAAACAATGATCAGACTTGTGCTATGCTACGGAAGCGAAACCTGGACAATGTCCCAGGCGTCTGAAAAAGCCTTGAATACGTTCGTGAGAAGGGTATTGCGAAGGATCCTCGGTCCAATACGGGAAGAAGATGGATGGCGAATCCGATACAACAACGAGCTGTATACCATATATGATGAGCCGGAAGTCTCTACCGTCATACGGCTAAACAAATTAAAATGGGCTGGCCACGTCGAACGAATGAGCGATAATCGAATCCCCAAATGGTCTCTCAAGGGGCGGCCGAGCGGAGCCAGGCCAGTCGGTAAGCCACGCAAGCGCTGGGAGGACTCGATAGCTGCTGACAGTAGGTCACTTCTGGGAGCACCGAACTGGAGGCCGTGGTTGAGCCGAGACGAATGGCGGTGAAGAATTAAGGAGGCTAAGGCTCGATTCGGGCTGTAGTGCCCCGATAATGATGAGAGGTAATGGATACATAGAAATATTTTAGTGGGAATTTTGCTATTTTATCTGGTAATGTATAATCAGGGGTGAAATTATGAAAATCGAATGGAGTGAAATTTTCGAGTATAGAACGTTTTCACTATTACCAAACTCGTTTCGAGCTGAAATGCTCTCGAAGCTGAAAAATGAACTAGTTTCGAGTGGAAAACGAAATCGCACAGCTCGAAACTACCTCCGTTGACAACTCAAAACATATAATTTTCAGTCGTGCCCTATTTAGTGTTCAAGTTGGTAAACTCAAAATAATTTTTTTTGGTTGCTTGTAGTTTTTTGAAGATGTTGCTTGTCTATAATGTAAGTATACATATTTATAAGATATTCATTTATTTAGCTGCGTTGAGATGGCAGAAAACATCATAAATAAAAGCATGAAAACTAATCTGGGGTGGAATTATGAAACTCGATTCAAGTTTCATAATCTCAATGTGTTTTCGAGACGAGTTCTAAAGAACTCGAAAAGGGCAGCTCAATTCGAGTTTCATAATTCCACCCCAGGTTCTCAAAAGTAATACTGTGTATTTTTTTTTATTTACTACGTCTAGGTAAAGTGAATCAAGATCAAGTAAGGTTTGGCTGAGGTGTGCTAGCTTTCTCAACCAATCAATCTATACATACAGAAACTTACACAATACAACATCACTATATGCGTACCAAAGAGCGTGGACAGTAATTTAATTGCACGAAAAACTTTTTTTGCATCGTGAACCAAGTATTATCTCTGCAAGCTAAAACTACACCTTAATGCAAACTATCTACATAATTTGTTTCTAAAAGTATCACTAAAAACCATTCTTTAAATAACTACTCACCTCGTTCTAGCCCTTTTACGGCCAAAAACAGTGACACTAAAACCACGAGCACTCGCATTTCGGCACGTTTCACTAATCACTGCAAAAATAAACTTGACATTTATGAGCTAAGCTTTGATAATTTAAAAATATTTTTTGTCGGTTTAATTGCAACTGATATGCACATATTATGTAAAAACACTGATTTGTCTAACCTCTGTCACCTTTCTTGGCCAAAATGTCTCGCCTTGACTGATTATTTTTCACTCTTAGACAAGCATAATGCATTTGTTGATAAGAACCGGTGATGGAGGTTTAATTTTATTTGTCGAAAATTGCTTGGTTTTAATATTTGTATGTTAAGTTTAACTATAAATAAGTGAAAGGAAATAAATTCTATTTGTGTTGCCTGATTTATTGAAAGAAATATTTCTATGCAGGGAATTTTATGAATATATACGACGTATTGTCTTGTAATTTCAATTTTTGTCTCACCACATCATATGGAGAAGTCGTTTGAGAAAAATATATTCAAAAATATAGCAGGTAGTGAAAGGGGGGCAAGATGGGATCCTTAACATTTGGAGCGTAATAAAACGCACATTTTCGATTATTTTGAATTTATATTTATTTATGATTACTCTTACATAAAAAGGAATATAAAAACCCTTACATTCATTCAAAAATATAAAAATGACCGATTTTGACAAAACTATCCAACACCTCATCTTGCCCCCTAGGTGCGCTAAGACAAGTATGGGAGACATATTCTACTTTTGGTTGCAAAAGTCGCAAACAAATACTGCCCCGTTGTCCTCGTCATCTATCCCAGCACAGCTACAGTGTGCCCAATCCCCACAGAGAGAATATGCGGTCCAACCTTCATTTGAATCGCAATTTTTTCCATGGCAGTAAAAGCAAGGGATATTATTTTTATCGTTGTCACATTCTGATGAAGAATTAGGATCTTGATTGGTTTTCTGCTTATTTTTTTTCTTAGCCAATTTGATTTTCTTATTTTTTTGTTTGTTTTAATTTTACTTCTTCTTTTCTCTTTTTCTTATCTCTTGTTAGTTTCTTTTTTTTCATCGTTTCTTCTAATTCATTTTTATACGGAGAAGAAGCTATGATAGCCGTTTTTCTTTGTTTTCTTGTTACGCGTGAAATTTTGCGAATTGCAGGATAAGGCGTCACATGCTGAGGACTAACAATCGAAAATACTGATTTTGGAGTAGTTGGCCTTTGATCTCAAGTAGAGTATTTGGGCTCAGGCTCTGCTGCAATCTCAGATGGTGTTGTGACAACAGGCATGTGCCATATCAGCGGCTCGTCAATTACTTCGTCATAATCTTCAACTATTTTTGCAGGTATTGTTGCAGTGCTTATCGTCTCAGGGACAACTGAAGCGCCAGTTGATGTGACTTGAAGCTGTTGCTCCGTTGTTCAACGTTAAACCAGCGAAGGAATAGCTCAGCTGTCATCCAACCAGAAACGCCGCAAACATTCTAAGCTCCAGGAGCAGTATCCGGCATTAGCGGTGGGTCCATTCTCTTTCTTGGGAGCACCATCATTAGATGCATGTTTTGGCTACTGGTACTAAAACATATTTCTTTATTTATTGTAGTATCCCTCTCGCAGAAGTTATGGATACCACTTGTTTTCTGCCTTTTTGTGCAATTGTTTTTGACTTTGTTTTAAGGAAGTTAAAAAAAAGTGCCGAGGAAGTTAAAAAAAAACTATTCAACAGTTTGTTTGTTAAATCCAGTAACACGCGAAGCTAAATTGATTTCTCGTTTTCGTATCGACAATTCTGGACGCCTGCTTAACGTCACATGAATCTAATCTTTGCCACATTCTTCTTTTCCAGAGTTTCAGAGATATTTCTTTCCATTTTTGACTACCAGAGTGTATGCCTAAGCCCTTAAATCTTTTATTGTAAGTCCATAAAGATGACTCTCCAAATCCATTATATAGTTGCAAAGTCCTTTCTCTTCGTCGTCAGAAAATGCTTGTTTTTTGGGCGTTAAGGAACTTTCATAGAAGTTGCAGGAGTAGTAGGATTTTCGAAGGCTAAACGAGCTTCTGTAACTTTTTTTCGAGGGTCGTTTGTGGCACAGAATAGTTTTTCGACGCTAATTTATGCCCCATTTTCCCTTCAATTACAACATCTACCGGATTTTTCATACTCTATTCACTCCAATTCCCCCTCTCCGTCTTTATTTTATAATTTTCACCATGCTAAAACAAGATAACATGAAAATTAAGCTAAGAATATCATAAATATAATCTTAATTTTCTTCGAAGGGCAAGATGGGGTACTCCATACCCACTTACCCTGCCATCCACATTTGAATGAAATAAAATGCCTTAAATAATAATAAAATATGGAAACAAACATGTTCTTATCTGCTGCTGTAATCATTGACAAACAAAAAAAAACTCTAGCGCACCTGAACCGCTAGAAATACTAATGTTCGATGAACAGTAGAAGAATCGTGCAGATTTGGAGTGCATATTCTACCACATGTGCTCCAACCTGTTTCGAGTGCAAAATCACTTGGATCTTAACAATGCATTTAAGCTCATAGGGTGGAAAGGATTTCAGGACTACCTGTTTAACAAATTCACTTTTTTCTTAAATCGCGATCTTTACTTTATCCAAAAAAAAACACCAATCGTTTTATTTTATAATTTATTTCATTACTTTCCACATTTATACTATCAAATTCTAAGTCAACCTTTACTTCTACTTTACACCTTGTCTTTTCAACTGCTCACTGATTTCTGATCTTCTAAAAACTATTTCAAATTCAAATTCAAATTTCAAAGCTATTTCCATACACGAGTTCAAAACAAGATACCGCTGCGCCACCGGTAACTTTTCGCACTTGCCCGGGTCATTGTATTGTGTCGTTTTCCTAAACGTCCGGAATGACCTGTGGACTGGTAATACCTTGAGCGACCCCTTGCGCCTAATTCCAGAATTGCTCCTAGTTAGTGACAACCGGTCGTCTGTCACTTTAATTGTAAACATTAGGAAGTTGTAAACAGAGGCCATTTAACTCGATCTCGGATTAGCTATTTTGTCCAGCTGTTCATTGGAAGCTGAGATGAGGACTACCACGAAGAAGACTGCTTTCTTATTCAACAAGTATAGTAACAGTGCCTTGCGTTCAGTCCATATAGTTAGTTGGTTTGTGCGAAATGCCAAATTCGATACAGCCTTGAAAACTATATTAGCTTGCCCTTTTGTCATTATGCAGCAACATTGTGAAAACGTAAATTATTTTAAATGCATTAATCAATTATTCAACTAGTAACAATTTATTTTACAGTATAACCAATTTTCCATCATTCCGTATTAATTCTGATAGACATTCTCCTCCGTAAACATTCTCCCCCGGCTGGGACGAAGTGCCAGAATTCTGTATTTTCCCATCTGTAAATATGTTGTTAGTATGAGGAAATATACTACCAAATTTACTCCTTTTTTTCTCTTTATTGCTATCCAAATTCTGCGTCTCGGGATGGTCGCTGGATTAGTCAAAGAAACTATCGACGGTATTTCCACCGTGCCGACTGTCTCTTGACCCTGGAACAGGTGACGTTTTTCAGCGCGTCACACTCGCTGTTTGGGCAGGTGATTTGGCATGTTAGGTTGATGGTCTTTAGTTTGTTCGGTTTTCGAGTAGTTGATACATGTATCAATAGGATTCTATTCATTGTGGTAATAATAGCTTATATTGTTGCAGAATGTGCTAGTGGTACATTTCAGTCAATATTTCAATTCGGTGATTCAATTAATATGTTTGATTTGGTAGGTTTGAAGTAGTATGTATTGGGAGTAGTGCTATTTTAGTGACGGGTCGTTTATATTCTCTATCATTACTCTTAATGGACACGACTCGGACAATTTCATCTTTCCCTGGGTACACAGCGGTAATTCTTGCTAGTGCCCATTTGTACGAAGGGTATCTCTCGTCCTTAACGAGGCAAAGATCTCCGATGCTCGGATTCGGTTGCTGTTGTAACCATTTCGGTCTGGATTGCAATCTAGATAGGTACTCTGTGTGCCATCTTCTCCAAAAAGTTTGAGTCAATCGCTCAGTCAATTGCCAGCGATCTAAACGATTTAGTTTAACATCCATAAGATTCATTTCGGGAGGAGCTAACAATGTGTCTCCGATTAAAAAATGTGCAGGCGTTAATGCAGTTGTATCATTGGGATTGTCGCTTAAGGGACATAACGGTCTAGAATTCAAACACGCTTCTATTTTTATGAGTACTGTCGTAAATTCTTCATAAGTTAATGCTGCATCTGATAATATTCTACGTAGATGTCGTTTCAATGATTTTACCCCCGCTTCCCAAAGACCTCCAAAGTGTGGTGATGCAGGGGGATTGAAATGCCAAGTTATATCGTACACAGCGCTCTTTTCAGCAACGTTCGTCAAGATCGATTTTATTTTTCGTAATTCAGTGGCAGCTCCGACAAAGTTAGTTCCGCAATCACTGTATATATGGCTGCAGAGTCCTCGTCTTCCAGTAAAACGACGGAGGGCAGCCATAAAGGCTTGCGTTGTCATGTCTGACACAACTTCTAGATGGATTGCTTTGGTACATAGACATATGAAAACCGCGACATAACCTTTGTAGAATTTTCCACCACGTCCTTGCTTATCCTTCATGTTGAAAGGCCCACAGTAATCTACGCCCGTGTGCAAAAATGGGCGCGATATTGAAACTCGAGGTTTGGGTAGGCTGCCCATCAATTGTGTTGCGCACTTTGCAGTGGCTCGAAAACATCTAATGCATTTGTGAATACATTTTTTTATTGCATTTCTCCCTCTGATAATCCAGTATTTTCTTCGTATGGTTGCTAACATTAGTTGTATTTGGCCATGTAATGTTTCTTGGTGGAATTTATGTATCAATAAGTCCGTAAATCTTCCATCGGCTGGAATAATTATGGGGTGTTTTTCATCGAATGATAACTCTGCGTTCGACAATCTTCCCCCAACTCTTAAAAATCCATTTCCGTCAATGAATGGATTCAAATTGAGCAGTCTACTGCCCTTTTCAAGTGGTTGTCCTAGATTTAAAGACTTTATTTCGCTGTGAAATTCAGTGCCTTGTATGTGTTTAATCCAACAAGTCTCGGCACGTTGTAGCTCTTGAACTGTTAAAGGACCCTTGTTGATACTTTTCCGAGATATTATGACTGCAAACCGGAAACAGTAAGCCGTAACACGGATTAACCTTGTATATGTAGAAACCCTTTGCAGTACGATGGCCATCCAATCGTCATCTTTGGTGTGTATATTGACTAAAATTTGTTTGCGCTGTTCTAGTTTAGTATTCTCGATAAGTTTCTGGGACGGCCAGAATTCAGTATCTCTTTCCAACCATGTTGGCCCATTCCACCATAGCTTGCTGTTTACTATTTCCACTGGTGCAACCCCGCGTGAAGCTAAGTCTGCTGGATTTTGACATGATGGGACGTGTCGCCATGATACGTTGCCTATTAAATCATAGATCTCAGCGGTTCGATTAGCAACAAACGTAGTCCATCGAGTTGGATGTCCCTTGAGCCAGGACAGAACGATTTCGGAATCGGACCAGAGACAAATGTCGTTGGCTGCTAAGTTGAGAGTTGACATCACTTCCTTCAGCAATTTTGCTAGTAAAACCGCACCACAAAGCTCTAAACGAGGGATCGTGACTGGTCTAACAGGGGCTACTTTCGATTTGGCTATGAGTAGATTGGATTGTGTTTGATCTCCATTGCGAACAACTAAGTATATGGCGGCTGCATAAGCTTGCTTTGATGCGTCGCAAAAACCATGAATTTCGATCCTGGAGTTAGGTTTATTACTCACCCATCTATTAATTTTCAGTAGCTCTATAGTTTTCAAATTATTTTGTAGCTTGGACCATTGCTGAACAATCTCCGGTGGAACTGGTTCGTCCCACGTTTGACCGTGTAACCATAGTGATTGTAAGATCATTTTTCCAACTATTATGATCGGAGCCAGCCACCCCATCGGGTCGTACAGTCGAGCGATTTCGGATAAAATATTTCGTTTTGTGATTGGGGATGCTAGTTCATGGTGTCGGACTCGATACGTAAAATAATCTGATAAAGGGTACCAGATCAATCCTAGTGATTTATATCCCTGTTCCAATTGTAGATCTGCTGCTTCGTTCAACTCAATATCCTCCTTAGGAAGTCCTTCTAGTAGTTGTGTGTCATTGGCTAACCACTTTCGCAGTTTAAAACCTCCTAATTGCATCATTGTGTCAATTTCATTTCGCTTCACAAGGGCTTCGTCAATAGTACCTCCTCCGGAGAGTAGGTCATCCACGTATATCTCGTTGTATACGGAATGTCTTGCATGTGGAAATCGATGCCCTTCATCTTTCGCCAATTGATGGAGTGTGCGTATTGCTAGAAATGGTGCACACGTGAGTCCGAAAGTCACTGTATCCAAAGAATATTCTTCAATTGAATTCGTCGATTCCTGCCTCCACAGTATTCGTTGGTAATTTGCATCAAAGGGATGTATCCTGATTTGGCGATACATTTTTTCGGTGTCCGCAAGGAATGCGAATCTAAACAATCTCCAATTCATTAGTATCGACATCATATTAGTTTGAATTGTTGGGCCTGTTAGTAATATGTCGTTAAGGGATACTCCGGAACTTGTTTTCCTTGATGCGTCAAAAACTACACGCAGTTTGGTCGACGTACTCTCCTTTAATATAGCGTGATGTGGGATATAATGTGTTGTGCAAATTGATTTTCCATTTTCTATCTTGTATTCACTTCGGGTATCCACTCGATGCATATGTCCAAGGGCTATGTATTCTTGCATACACCTTTTGTATTGTATTGCAAGTTCAGTATCTTTGCTAAATTTGCGTTCTAGATTTAACAAACTTGTGACGGCAATATGTTTTGATTCTCCCAATAGACTTTTACTAAATTCGTCCTTGAATGGTAATCTAACGGTGTATCGTCCGTTTGTATTTCTGATTGTAGTAGCTGCGTAGAACCTTTCACATTTTTCATCTTCCTTTTTCAATACCTTCCGCGGATGAATTTCTTCTATCTCCCAAAATTTTTGTAATTGTTGTTGAAGTTCTTTGTTATGATCAATTTCGATACTAAAGTTGTGCACGTTATGAACATGTTCTAACTCAATTCCTCCGGAAATTATCCAACCAAGCTTCGTCTTCTGAACAATTGGGCCTAAAGAGAGTTGGAGCACATCGCCGAGTATGACCTTTGCGTATACTTCAGCGCCTAATAGTATGTCGATTCTTCCAGGTTTGTCAAATTGTGGGTCTGCCAGAGGTAGATTACCCAACTGTTCTCGAATGGACGATTTGATGCTGCGTGATGGAATGAGTTTAGTGATTCTATTTACAACTAAAGCTGTTAAAGGGACTAGTTCTTTGCTATCGGTTACTAAGTTGGCGGAAATCTTCCCGGTAATTTTAGTTGCAGCTGAACTTCCGAAACCAAAAACATTAATGTTTGTTGTTTCTTTTTTCAATCCCAACTGTTGGACTGCTGATTCAGAAATGAATGAGGCTTGTGACCCTTGATCCAGTAATGCACGATGCAATCCTATGGTTCCATTTGATGTTTGGAGCTGGACTAACGCAGTTGCTAGGAGTACATCACCTGATGCCATTGTAGTGAATGACTGTGCTGCTGCTGAATTGTGAGATGTCGGTTGAAACGATGTCGCGTTGGTATTATTTGGAAAGGAATTAACAGCATTGCCAAGAGTCGGTGGATTTTCACGATGTAATAGTGTGTGATGACGACGCTGACATTTCACACACGAGGATTTACTTGGACAATTCATAATCAAATGACCCTTTCGTAAGCAATTCAAACATAACCCCTTTCGCTTGACAAATTCAAGTTTCTGTGGTTGAGTCGCCTGTAGAAACTTGGAACATTTCATGATGTTATGTGGTCCATTGCACATGTTACATTGTGATGCCGTCGGAACAGTTTGAACAGTATGACTTTGTCTGCTTGTGCTCTGCAATTCAAAAGATCTACGTTTTACCCTGTCATCAGCAATCGCTTCTAATGCCCGGAAACGGTTATCTAAGAATTTATTTAATTCTTCAAGTGTTGGTATTTCTCGTTTAATGGCCGTTTCTTGTTCCCAAATACTACGAGTCTCATTTGGTAATTTTTGTACCAAAAAATATGCCACTACTGCTGCCCATAGATCATCCACTTTCAAATTTTCGATTGCTTTGAGACTCTCGAACGATGTATCTATTAATTTACGAATAGAACAAGAAGATTCGGTCGTGATTGATGGCTGAGAGAAGAGACGTTTGAAATGAGCATACAGAAGTGCTCGTTTATTGGAATAACGTTCCTCCAAAATCGTCCATGCCGTTTCATAGTTATCATCCGTAATGCTGTACGGTCTTAGTAGAAGCTCAGCTTCACCTGCTAGGCTAGCTTTCAAATAATGAAGCTTTTGGACAGAAGATAAAGAACTTTTGCTGTGTATTAGCGAGACGAATAAATCTTTAAACGACATCCATTCTTCATAACGACCGCTAAAGGTTGGCATTGCTATTCGTGGCAATTTGATGTCATTTATACCATCAGTGCAGTCAGGGGGTTATACCCTGACTGCATATTAGTTTTTATAGTTCTATATTAGTTTTTAGTTTTATCTAGAACATTTTTTGGTCGTTCGAACCGGATTCAGGATCGTGTGTGAACTTTTAAACGGGATTTCACGCGGTTTAAAGAAACAGTGATAACAGTGTTGAAGATAACAGTTAAAATATAACTGTATTGGAATAGCGGTCATAACCTGGTGAGTCGAAGCTAAATTTTCCTTTGAAAAATTTTGTGCTATTTATTGCCTTTAGTTTTGACTTGATTGCATTTATCACATATTCGTACATTTACTCTTTGAATCGATTGCATATCGTTGCATATTGTTACATATCGTTGCATATTGGTGCATATTGGTGCATATCGTTGCATATTGCTGCATATTGTGCCATTTTGTTGCATATCGTGTCATATTGTTGCATATCGTTGCATATTGTTGCATATTGTTGCATATCGTTGCATATTGTTGCATATAGTTGCATATTGTTGCATATCGTTGCATATTGCATACGCCGCAATTAACTATGATGGTATAAATGATGATGGTATAACCCCCTGACTGCACTTGATTCCCATAACCCCCTGACTGCACTTGTTCCTTTACTACACTTTCACTAGCTCGCTTATCCACTTCAGATAATAACTCTTCTATATCTGACCTTAACTCAAAATATCGTTCTTCATAATCAGTGTATAGACTAAGTTTGAAATAAGCAATATCATCTTCAGCGGTTTCCCCTTTCAACATGGCCACTATCTGATCATGATTTTGAACAAATTTTGAGTAGTTTTCCTTAAGAGCTTCAAGTCTACTCTTAAGATACGACACAGTTTTCCGAGCCTTTGAATCTTTTCGGAAATTTATGGCTGATTTGGCTAAATTTTCTAATGCAACCTTTTGTGCAGCGCATAATGCATTTATTGTAACAGACATAGCTACACAATACGAACAGCGATTCAGAATTTATATAATGTAATGTATTTCAAGTCTATGTACTTTGTTATTTATTTTACTCAATTGGAAGAACTCAGATCGCTTGATCTAGTTCATGCCTTCAAATATATATTGACGAATCACCACCCTATTAGTGTTCGCATTACCACCGTCACTATGCGTATTAAAGATAAATTCTCACAAAGATAGGATTAGCGTTCAATAACATCTGCAATGTCAGCACTTTGTCATATGCATGCTCATATGCCCAACGAGAGTACTCTTGCAGATCAACAGTGCCGACACTAATCCGAACTAACGAGCTTTCGAATTATTTTCACTATATAGCGACACCGATATTTGTTTAAAAATGTCGATTATGTTCATCGACAATCTCCTATGACCGTTACCACTTATTCACGCACAATTCAGAACCCATTTAATGTTTGAAATATTTGTTCCCTTTGCAAGAAATATCATATATGTATCAATTTCGAATTTGTTTTCTTTAAGTGCTAAAATTAGACCTTGTTTGCCAGCTCTATCGCTAATTTTGGTACAAACGTCTGACTTTCACTTGAATAAATGCAAGTATTAACGGATTTAAATTCAAGGCCTTTATTTTTCTGAAAAATTTCTTCTTTTTTTTTAAAAATTTAGATTTCCGAACAAGCAGAATCATGTGTCCATTCGACACTTCAATCTTGTTATTCTGCCTTTATTTTATCTTTTATTTTATTCTGCTATTATTTTCTATTACTTTGCATGCCAAGATCAACTACTAAGATACAAAAAAAACATGCCAAATTCACCTACCTTATGTATCCGGTTCGAAGGACCAAAAATCACTATGTTTAACAAATTCACTTTTTTCTTAAATCGCGATCTTTACTTTATCCAAAAAAAAACACCAATCGTTTTATTTTATAATTTATTTCATTACTTTCCACATTTATACTATCAAATTCTAAGTCAACCTTTACTTCTACTTTACACCTTGTCTTTTCAACTGCTCACTGATTTCTGATCTTCTAAAAACTATTTCAAATTCAAATTCAAATTTCAAAGCTATTTCCATACACGAGTTCAAAACAAGATACCGCTGCGCCACCGGTAACTTTTCGCACTTGCCCGGGTCATTGTATTGTGTCGTTTTCCTAAACGTCCGGAATGACCTGTGGACTGGTAATACCTTGAGCGACCCCTTGCGCCTAATTCCAGAATTGCTCCTAGTTAGTGACAACCGGTCGTCTGTCACTTTAATTGTAAACATTAGGAAGTTGTAAACAGAGGCCATTTAACTCGATCTCGGATTAGCTATTTTGTCCAGCTGTTCATTGGAAGCTGAGATGAGGACTACCACGAAGAAGACTGCTTTCTTATTCAACAAGTATAGTAACAGTGCCTTGCGTTCAGTCCATATAGTTAGTTGGTTTGTGCGAAATGCCAAATTCGATACAGCCTTGAAAACTATATTAGCTTGCCCTTTTGTCATTATGCAGCAACATTGTGAAAACGTAAATTATTTTAAATGCATTAATCAATTATTCAACTAGTAACAATTTATTTTACAGTATAACCAATTTTCCATCATTCCGTATTAATTCTGATAGACATTCTCCTCCGTAAACACTACCACTTGCATGAATTTCTAGATTTAAGAAATCCAAATACTGCAAAACTTTGAAAGCAGCATAGCACAACATAAACAAACAAAATGCTTAGTGCTAAAATTAAAAACAGAGAAAAGGCTTAGTGCTTAAATCAAATAACTCCATCGATTTCGATTTGATCCGATGATTTCGTCGTAAGTTACAGGGATGAAAGATGTTTAGGATCAAAAAATGAAAGATGTTTGGAACCAAAAAATTTCTAGAACTTAGAAAATTTAAACATTGGTAACTTATTTTCATTGTAAATGTTCGCGATATGAATACTTAATGCAAGCATTTATTGAAATGAAAATAGAAAAAACGCCTCGCGCTGGAACGCTTTGCTAGCATCAAAGCAAAAAACATATCGCACCTGCATCTCATTGAAATCAACCTACTCTGCGAATTTCGTTTTGATCTGATGACTGCATTGTAAGTTATAGGGGTACAAAGAAATTTAGGGCTACCAGTCGCAAAAGTTTTCAAATTTTCGAAAATTTAATACATGTTGTTTATTGTCACTACAAAATCATTAACGTATGGGAATCTTACGATAAAATCGCTTAATAAAGATATTGCAAGTAAATAAAAAACCAACAATAGCTGGCAACCTTATACTGGCTTTTTACCAGATTCGTTCTGGATAATGCCTATAATAAGTTCCATATATCATTTGAAATTCGTTTTGATTTCATGACTGCAACGGAAATTATACGGCAAAAAGCTTTATTTTCCTGAGCGAATTTTCAAAACCCAAGACACCAAACGAAATTTTGACCAAACACGGTTTAGTTACTGGGTCAATTTCATGAAAAGCTGATAACTGAATCAGAGTTCATAGGACAAAAAGCAGTTATTTTTCTTCTTCTATTTTTCAAAATAGCAACACTGGCACAGAGTTGCCCGCATTTCCAAATTGCTTCTATCAGATGTGGTCCTATTTAATGCCAATACATTTTGTGAATTTCATTTGTACCTGATGATTGGGTCGTGAGTTCTCGTGAACAGAAGTTTTTGATGCTTAAAATATAGGTAAATTGGTGAAGGGTTACCGTTCTTGGCCGATGCGAACTTGCGAAAGTTTTCCTTTGGTTGTATAGACAAAGCATAAGATATTCATATGAGTTGGTTTTCATTGTAAAAGACGAAAACTTTTCAGGCGAATCGATGTTTTGAAGGTTTTAACTTTCAATATCTGCCATACCTGCAGGGTTGTCAGCACATTCAGAAAAAACTACACGAGTCTATAACTTTGTAACACCAATATGTTTTGTAAGTTTCATAATGATTTGATAATCTGGTCAAAAGTTATCGCAATTAAAAAATTTTCAAATTTTCCCAATCTCATTTTAGGCGCCTAGCTGACACATAGGGTTTAACATTTCACAAATATTATAATGTATTTATATATATTGCGTTCAAAATTCATTTCGTAAGCTTTATTTTTGCGAAAATTATTTGTTGACAGAAAAATAGGTATATTTAAAATATCACTAATATGGCCACCGGCGCCAAAGGTTTAAAGATTATTAACTTTTTGTGAGACTTACACTATTCTGCATATAGTTCAATGCGTCCTGAAAATTTCAATTCAATCGGATGGCGTGTTCCTGAGACTTTTCCACTGAAATTTTTTGAACATTAGCAATAACTTTCAGTTAGTTCTAGAAAACTAATGTTGTAGTCCAGTCAAATTAACAATAAACCTCGAAATAGTTATATAGCAGTGGCGTGGCGTGACAATTTACCGAAGGGAAGCAATTGGTTGATGTCCATGGTTGATTACACTTTCCGCAAATTCGTTACGTGTAATAGAACCCCTCTATAAAATCACCCAGGAATTACTAACAGGGACGTGAGAATAGACATTCTGTATTCTTATGCAAATAAAAGTTCACAGTCCTTCACACAATAAGAAACCATATCAATATTTATCAGTAAAATAATAACATTCCCAGAACTAGAAATATAATATTTTTGAAAGTGGCCAAACTTCGAAGAATTGAAAAGGTTTAAAAATCTGAAACCTTGTGAGCTGGCAATTATCGGTTACGCACTGTTAAAAGATTTATTGTCTTTAGGTGATCTACCCCTATTGCAAGAATACACATTTTCATTATGACTATGTAATGCTTCTTTTTGACATCCTAAATGACACATAATGTTTATGAGAATCTTCATTGTTTCTCAATTTTTCCTTACTGTAAGCAATATCACTGAATATTTATATTGACTACTCAGCAATTCTTCAAATCACCGGAATCCAACTTGGAAAGTAAAAGGACTGAATTGATGTGATCAATGCTATTTCTACCATGCCTGTTCACAGCTTAAACATTATTTAAATTACAAAATCCGATATTTCGCCAAATGTCTGAAACGCTTGAAAATAGCACACATGACCAGCAAAACTATTTTTGTTTAATATTACAACCGATAATCCGTTCTGAGTTTTTCATTTATTAATTTTGCGATCAAACTGCCGAGTAGGTATATGTCTTTGTTATAGAGACAATTTTCAAATTAGGTTTTGATCGGTCCTGGTTGATGATGTCCTTTTTTTCAACAAATTACCGAGATGCAATGAAATAAAATTTTAATAAGTTGACGAATTCTTAAATTTTTACCGACAGAACAAGTGAATACATTCACCTATTTCAACCTTTCAATATTTCAAATATCAATTAAAAGTATCATGCAATTTTACACAGTAATTTTATACATTCAATTCTACACAATTCTAGTCTACAACTTCACCTATTACTACCAAATCCTATAAGCTATAAGTGACTTCGCCAATTGAAAACACCTATACAAAATAGAACATACAAAAACATAATGTCATAATATAAATCATAAATAAAACACATAAAATAACGACTTATTGAATCCATAGCCTCTGGCAATGCTTGTCACATATCGCAATTCAAATTCGCTCACAGCAAGTATTCTTCATTCACGAAAAATTGTGCAAGCAAAGTAAAATGATAGCAATAACAATTTACCCTGCTGCTAGTGAGGAGAACGCAGGAATATATTCCTCCGCTCTGAGTCTCTCTCTTGAGAAGATAATTTCCCCTAGGAAGCAACATTTTCATTGCTTCCAAACAGATCGTATGAACACATGTTTTTTTAGTATGGAACATACTTTTACGGGAGCCTGTTCGAAAAAAAACGACATACGAAAACGACATACGAAAACGACATACTAAAACGACATAAAAAAGGGGGGCGAAGTCAAAAAAGCTTCGCTATCATCTAATAGCTAAAAAGGTGCAATTCTATACGTTTGCTCGAGCTGACCAGAGACCAATCAAATATGTTTTGAGCGGTTTTTATAAAACTGAATGTGCACAGCTAAAGAGACTTTTAGCCGAAGAGCACAATCTGGTATGTGAGGATATTAAAATCATACAAATCCCCACTGAAAGCTGTAGGCATAACGATGAAACGCTTTACCTCTGCTACTTTGCCAACGGGTCTATTAAATATTCAGACCTGATGAAGATCACATCAATTGATCATACGAAAGTCAGATGGAACTTTCAACGTAGGAAAGCCCAACATCCAACGCAGTGTCGCAACTGCCAAGCCTACGGTCACGGCAAATCATTTTGCTATTTGCCTACCAAATGTTTGATTTGTGGGCAAGCACATAATAAAACAGATTGCCCGTCCAAAAAATAAGTGATATCAAATGCGCACTGTGCAATGGACCTCACTTATCAAACAGTCGCATTTGCCCCAAACGAGACGATTATCTCCGCATACGTAGTCTGGCATCCAAACGGAACGCAAAGAACATTATCAAACATCCAGACGTTAGGCATGAAGAGCCTCCTAGCCGCAATTTCACAAACTTTCCGACACTACCAGGCAACCGTCCGAATGCTTCAAGAAACATCAACACCCAAGGCATGCCACTTTCGTTCAGTGCAATCGCTCGCAGTGCTCCACTATAAAACAACGAGTGCTACAATACTAGTTCTAAGTCAGATAATGTAGGAAACTTGTCTTCTTCTTACAATCAGCTATTCTCAGCGTCAGAGCTCATAAGCTTAAGTCACGAACTCATCACAAAGCTTTCTTGTTGCAAAACTAAAAATGACCAGTTCAATGTGATCGTAGATCTTGCTGTTAAATTTGTCTACAAATAAAGAAAACATTAGATGCATACTTTGGAATGCTCAGAGCATTCGAAATAAATCCCTAGAAACCTTCAAATTTCTATCGGAAAATAATATAGACTTATTCCTACTGTGCGAATCGTGGTTAAAAGAAGAAGATAATCCTAGCTTTAATATTGTCAGGAACGATAGACAGAATGCAACTGGAGGTGGTGTTGCTATTTGCATTAAAAAAGGTATCAAGTTCAATCGTGTGAATAACCTAAATAGTAAAATTTTAGAAACGGTTGCGATTTACCTGGAGGATATACATATCACTATTGTTGTGTTATACTTCAGTGGCACCAAACTGAACGCTCACAAACTTTCATTGTTTAAAGACGACATTAAAATGCTAATCAACCTTAACTCTCCAACAATAATTTGCGGTGATTTTAACGCACGCCATCGCCATTGGAACTGCATTAGATCCAACAAAGCGGGAAGCATTTTATTTGAGCTAGCGATGAGCAATAATGTACTTTTTCATATTCCCGATGGCTCTACGTGTTTTCCTCCCAGGGGAAACCCTTCTACAATCGACCTGATACTGAGTAAGGGAAATTTTTCCTGAACGCAGCCTATAGTTATTAACGACCTGTCCTCCATTCACTTACCGGTATTCTTTGAAATAAATGAACCCATCTCAACATCAACTCAATCAAATTATATATATTCTAAAACATCCTGGGATCTTTTTCGTAAATACCTGCACGAATGTTTATCACTTGCTGATTGCGACTTATCCAAGACATTAAACCATGCTCAGATTGACGATAGAGTGTCTAATTTTGTGGCTGCTCTTATGTCGGCACGTAACGCTGCCACTCCAAAAATTCAATACAAGTATCCCCAAACGAAATTCGATAGCTCAATAACAGTACTCATCAAGCATCGAAATAAAATTCGCAGGCAATGGCAAAGAACTCGGTGCCAACACCTTAAAGCATACCTCAATGAGTTGAATAATCAGATCCGCTTCACTTTACTCGCTCTGCGTAATGATCGATGGAACAAACTCCTGTCAACTCAGGAAACTGGTTCTCGCAAACTGTGGCAACTTCATAAGTTATTAAAAACCAAATCGAGAACGGTCCCCCTATTGCAGCGCGATGATGGATCAATTGCCTATTCCGAGAAAGAAAAAGCTGACCTTATAGCCTGTAAACTTCATGAAGCACATACCCTCACGCTACACTCTCAAAACTATGACTTTTCCGATATAGTCAGCAACGAAATCGCCAACCTGAATGTCCAACCATTTGATTTCCACCCAAATTCCTACGGTAAACCTTCCGAAATTCGTTCTATCTTGAAAACCTTAAAATTAAAATCCTCCCCTGGTATTGACGGATTGCCCAATATTATACTCAAGAATCTTCCTAGAAAGGCAATTGTCATGCTTTGTTATATCGTTATATCTTCACCATCTGCCTAAAATATGGACACTTTCCTTCGGCCTGGAAAAATGCGTATGTTGTTCCAATATTATAACCTGGTAAAAATCCTAAGCACCCTACGAGCTATCGCCCAATAAGCTTATTGCCGTCATTAAGCAAATTATTTGAAAAAATTATACTCTCCAGAATCCGATCATCCATTGAGTCGACCGCAACAATACCTGATTTTCAATTCGGATTTCAACCCAAGCTTTCGACAACGCATCAACTGTGTAGAGTAGTGAAATATGTGCAAAATAACTTCAGTGACAAAAAATCTACCGGCTTAGTTGCCTTAGACATCAGAAAGCATTCGACACTGTCTGGCACAACGGACTCATATACAAGCTTATAAAATCTTCTGTTCCTACTTACTTGTGCAAGATTATCCAATCTTTTCTCTCGGCCAGGACCTTCTCAGTCAAATCCAAAGCCTTCTCCGATAAATACGTAATACCAGCTGGAGTTCCTCAGGGGTCAGTCTTAAGCCCCACTCTCTACAACATTTATATGTCCGACTTAGAAAAAGCACCCCATTGCCACATCGCCATGTACGCGGACGACACTGCCATATTTGCTAGTGGGCACAGTCCAGATGTGATAATTAACTCCCTGCAACAACAGCTTTCAATTATGAATAATTTCTGCATCAAATGGAAAATAAAAATTAATTCGGACAAGACTCAGGCAATATACTTCACGAAAAAGCGAGCATTAAGACACTTGCCAAATCCCCAGGTAAATATCTTGGGATCCACCATTTCTTGGAAAAAAGACATTAAATATCTTGGCATCCAACTCGATCAGAAACTTACTTTTCACGCCCATGTCGAAGCAATAAAGTCGAAAGTTTTGAAGAGCATTTACTACTCTTATCCGCTTATTAATAGGAAATCCAGACTCTCAACTGCGAACAAACTGCTGGTTTTTAAGTCTGCAATGCAGCCAATCATTCTCTATGGGTGCCCCGTATGGAGCAACTGTGCAATATCATATATCAAAAGTCTACAAATATTACAAAACAAGTGTTTGAAAATTATTCTTAACAAACCCTTTTATTACTCAACTAATCGGCTGCACGCTTCTGCAAAGCTAAAGAAAGTACTGGATCTCTCTAAACACTTGACCCGAAAATTTCTCAACAAATGTGCAACATCCAATAACCCTCTGGTTGCATCTCTGATCGTTAATTTGTAACTATAATTACTGTATACACAGTTGGCTTGAGTCATGAGCCTTAGTTTTTACTAATGTTCGAAGAACATTAGTATTAAAATCGATTCGGCCAAAAATTCATATTTCCATATATATATATATTTATATATCATCAAAAAATTTCAGTGAGATAATCTCGGGAACGCGCCATCCGATTGAGCTGAAACTTTCAGGATACATTGGTGTATATGCAGAATAGGTCCAGGTCTCACTAAATGTCAGTTATTGTTAACCTTTTGGCGCCGGCGGCCATTTAAGTGATATTTTTAATATACCTATTATTTCGTACACAAATAATTTTCGCAAAAATAAAGTTGACGAAATAAATTTTGAACGTGTTTTACATATGAATCGGGTAATGCTTTGGAATTTTTTAACCCTATGTGTGCGCTGGGTGCCTAAAAAGAGGACGGGAAAATTTTTAAACTTTTAAATTTCGATAACTTTTGACAGAGCTATTCAATCATTACGAAATTTTCAGGACATATTGATATTATTTAGTTGTAGACTTGTGTAGCTTTTAATGAGCGTGCTGGCAACTCTGTAGCAAGCGCAGGCACTGAAAGTGAAAACCTCCAAATCATCGTCTCTCTTGACAAAATGCCGTTTCTTCAAAAAAAAGCAACTCATATGTAAATCTCGTGCTTTGTTTACATAACCAAAAAAAAAAAGATATGGTATAACGGGCACGCTGTAACCCTTGCCCAATTTACCTATATTTTAAGCATCAAAAACTTCTGTTCACGGAAACTCACGATCCGATGGGCAGAATTATTTGAAATTCACAGAATGTATTGGTCTTAAATAGGACCAGGTCCGATAGAAGTGATTTTGAAATGCGAGCGATTCTGTGCCAGTGGTGCCATCTTGAAAAACCACTAAAAAAGATAACTGTTTTTAGCCCTATAAATTCTGATTGAATCGTTCGATTTTGGCGAAACTCACACAATTGCTGGACCTTACTTTAAGCCACGTTTGGTAGAAATTTGGTCGAAAAATTCGGTTGGAGCTGCCAGCTATGATAATTTTGGTGTCTTCATTTTGAAAAAAAAAATGTGGAAGTGAAAACATTCAAACCATCGAATATTCAAAAAAATGTCCGTTTCTTACAATAAAACCAATCTGTATATAAATCTTATGTTATATCTACACGTTCAAAATAAAACTTTGGAAATTTCATGTCGGACAAGAACGGTAACCCTCTCCCAGTTAACCTATATTTTTAGCATCAAAAACTTCTGTTCACGGAAACTCACGAACCAATAATCAGATACAGCTTAAATTTACAGAATGCATCGGAATCAAGTAAGACCAGATTTGATAGAAGCGATTTTGAATTGTGGGCAAGTCTGTGCCAGTGGTGCCATCTTGAAAAATTACAAAGAAAAAAAACTGCTTTTTGCCCTATGAAATGTGAATAAGTTACCAGATTTTCATGAAATTGACACAATAGCTAAACCTAACTCTAATCTCTGTTTGATGGAAATTTGGTTGAAAAATTTGATTAGTGCTGCCAGCTATGGTAATTTTTGTGTCTTTGGTTTTGAAAATTCTCTCAGGAAAATAAAACTTTTTGCACTATAACTTCCAGTGCAGTCATGAAATCAATACAAATTTCATACAATTAATGAAACTTGTCATAGACATTATTCAGGCCAAATTTGGTTGAAAAGCCATGATAGGGTTGCCAGCTATTGTTGGTTTTGTGTTTAATTGCAATATCTTTATTAAGCGGTTTTATCGTAGAATTTTCAAATGGTAATGATATTGTAGTGACAATAAACAGCAAATATTAAGCTTTCGATCATTTGAAAAAACTCGCTGCAGGTAACCCTAAATTTCTTTATACTCCTATAACTTCGAATGTAATTAAACAACGTGAAGCAGATTTGATATATTCTTGGCTTTGATACTGGCGAAAGGCTGCCAGCACGTATACATACCGGAATACATACCGGAAACATTTACAATGAAAATAAATAACCGATGTTGCAATTCGCAAAGTTCTGCAAATTTTTCGGATCGCAGCCCCAAACACCAACTTCAGTTACAGTGCTGCAGGCACTGAGCATTTTCTTCATTGATGTTATATGAGATGCTGCTTTCAAAATTATGTGAATTGAGCAACTGATAACGAATATAATTAACCCGTGTTTTGCTCTCATAAACGTTGAAATTCATGCCAGTGGTAATATCTGAAACCTTCCCCCATATGAATTATAATGCATTCTTGAGACGAAAGTAAAACGTGGCATTTGAAACAGTTTGGCCGTAATAAGCAGCACATGTGGTGGAATATGCACTCAAAACCTGCACGATTCTTCTACTGTTCTTCGAACATTAGTGTTTCTAGCGGTTCAGGTGCGCTAGAGTTTTTTTTTATTTAGGTTAAGCACAACATTAGGTTTTAAGCTTGTTTTTCCTATATTACTAGACTGCACCTCGCAATAAAACTTACTGGAAAAAAAATCTAATTTAAAACCAAAATTTAGATGTAAAGGCTTTGCCTAACCACTAACCTTAAGATATTGTACTACACAACACATAAAGTAATTCAATAAAGTTATTATTATTATTATTATTATTATTATTATTATGTCAGCCAAATGTAAGGGAAGCAATGCTTCCCTTGCTTCCATGAACGCCACGCCACTGTTATATAGTTACTTTAGCTCGTATGTTCATGCCCGCCATCGCTTAGGGCGTACACAGTGGTAAGTTCAGTGAGTTTTGATGTTTATTGCAGAGCATAAAATATCATGAATTTAGAATTTCAAATCCGGAAAGACTCATCGATGATTTTGCGATTCGTCTATTTGAAATGAACGCATTTCGCTGTGCTATGCTCAACTTGAATCGACGCCCCGATTTGGCTCTTCACTTACAAAACAGATAACAAACGTTGGCCTTTTTATTTCTATAAGCTAATTTTCGAACCAGAGATCAATTAAAGCAACACCAATGGCGCAACTATCAAAAAATCAAATTACCGAAATCAGCCGAAACGGCAATCATACTTAGTTGCATTTTGCTGGCATCATTACACATACAGTAATTTAATTTCACTTATTTTAACGTAATTTATGTTTTTGTCAAATAATTTCTTGTTCATGTATATGCTTCCCAACGCCCTGCGAAGCAGGTGCTTAGTTCGCAAGTTTTCTATGCGGAGCATATCAAATACCCCAAAATTGCACTCGTTGTAGTTAAACCAATAACGAGCAATGCTATTCTGTTAAATTCTGTTAAATTTATTTTTAGCAAACCCAAAACATTCAACGACATTTTCCACGCCACAGTTTCTTATCACCAACATACTTTGTTAAATGACTAACATAAAAACTCACATATTGATGCTCATGAAACTCAATTAAATTTATTATCAATTTATGATTGCAATTTAATCATTCTTAAATATGTGTATAAAAAACTACGGTCATATCACCTCACTTCAGATGATTAAGCTCATCGAACTCTCTCGAATCAACGGACTTGCCATCGAAATCAACGGTCTCCTTCATGTTAATATTCTCATGATGGACAAGAACGTCCTTGAACAGCATATTTTTCGTATAGAATTCACTAACATCAATGCGACGATCGAACGGGAAACCGAGAGCTTCTTCATCGACTTCATTGATGTATGTCTTCTGGCCGCAAATCATGGTTCGCGTTATATCTCGCTTGACAACATCTTTAGCTTTAGTGACAATGACAAAGAGCTGCATTGGCATACCACCAACCCAACCCTTTGGTAGTACCAGACGATCTGGGAAGCCACAGTCGGACTCGTCTACATGCATATCGATCAGTTTGTTCACATCATTGTTCAATAAGACCTGTCTGTAAATGTCGACAAATGTGGTGCGATCCTTCACGGTATAGACGAAATCACGTGAAAACCGGTCGATTGTCACGTGGCCTGTGGTTAAATCGCGTGTAAATTTATCGATTTCTACAAAGTTCTCGCGGTGTTTGCGGATGTTAAAGATTTTGCCATCCTTATCGAATTTCGGACCCAAGAAGAGTCGGACGACGACCTTTTGTGGTTTTTCGACGGTAAGATCGATTTTGACTGTGAAAGGTTTGTGGTTCAGACGCATGTGACGTGCACGGACTAGAGTATTATCCTTGGTAACGGTGTCGTCGTATTTGGTGGTTCTGACAATATTTGTGATATCGACATCGAAATGGTCAAAGTATGTAACCAGTGGGGTGGTCTTGATGTCAATTACACGAACACCATCTAAAATCAAGTCTTCTTTTTGGTAAGATGGAAGAGTGTCCTTGAATTGGTAGTAAAACTTCAGGATCTTTTTCAGTAGCTGATAGGAGACTGGATCACGAAGAATTGACTCATGGTGGGCCATCACACCTGTGATCAGTTTGTCGCTATCTGTATTCTTGATGTAGTTACCGCTGATGAGCTTTACAAAGTTTCCGACATATCCACCATAATATCTAGGATTGACGCAGTCCTTGTTACCATGGATCATGTTTCCCAGAACATCAACAGCATCCCAATGTTTAAGATCGACTTTTCCTCCATCGACACTGGTTGCGTATCCCTTGTCGATGGCATCGCGAATCCTGCGTCCATAATCGACAACCCTGTCAAGAAGGAAGAAATCACCTGCGGTACGAACGTCGAAGTAGTTTCTACGTAGGGGCACCGGTATTCCATTGAAGTGCTTCATCAGTGGGTTGTAACCAGTCTCGATAAGACTCCACAAACCAATATCCTTGATGTCTCCCAATCCATGAGTGTATCGCTCTAAGTTGTATCGAGCTAAGATCTGTTGCAAGTGATATAAGTACTTTTCACCACGTCGCTCGTTGAACAGTTTGAAGTCCTTGCCGCCAATCCACGAAGCAAAATCAACATGGAAGAAATAGTTATATGCATTCCAGCCAATATCCTCAGTCAAATAGGTTAGTTTGCTCTCATCGTTCATGGTGACATAGTCATTGGTGTACTTGTTCAAAACAATGAAGTCTTTTTTGTTCTTGAGCACGATATCCTTGAATCTCTGGGCTTCTTCAATTGCTATGCTTGTGTGGAACTTATGCGGAAGAATCTCATAAATAGCTGGCAATTTAACACCGACCAAATCATCACGATGTTTGACGGCTGCAATCAAGGCGTGGACAAACATTTCTTCGTTGACGTATTTGCGTGCCCAAAGGACGTTCCTCATGAAGACGCTGAAATCCTTTGAGTAAAAGAAAAGGTTAAAGAGTGCGGCAAGTTGCTTGCTATGAATTTCGCTCTTGATGGTAAAGATACGGCCACGTGGCAAGAGACTTCCCTTGTTGCGAATCATACGGAAGAAATCAACAACTTTACTGGGATCCTAGAATTTCAGATATATGACATTAATGTGAGGAACGGAAGGATATAAATATTATTGACAAACCTTGTAGTACTGTTCTCCATCGACAATATGGCTGGCATCTTGAGTCTTGTCAGCGTCAGTCCAAATAGTGAACACGTTACGAAGAACATCAAGAATGAATTTTTGTTTGATCAAAAGTTTGTCGTCGCCTGGATAAAGGATAATTTAATTAAGTATTTTTTCAATTCTCTTTGAAGTTTATTTTACACTTACGCAAAATCAAACGCTTGATATTGTCATCGTACTTTACATACTTTTTATCGACATTTTCGATGGTTTTAACTTTGCCACCAAATGTGTTGGAGTAGATATGATCCCGTTCTAGTGAACTGTCTTTGTTGTGCCAGTTGGCCGTCACCTCGGCGGAATCATACCTGTTCCTATTGTGCCAGTCTCCTGTTGTACTTTTTCCATACTGCTCGCCAGAGTGTACACCGATTCCATAAAGTTTTTCACGGGAGTCCTCTGCAAAGCCAAATTTGATATATTAAGGAAACGCTATCTATAAGGTAGCTGAGTGAATATGTAAACTTACCAAAGTCCTTGCCATAGATTTGCTCGTTGTACTTTGTTGTATCATCTGTGAAGAAAATAATTGTTCTAATGAAATCTGGTTCTTATTCTCTTTCCTTGAGTAAATATTGTATGCGTCTGAAAAACCAAAGTAAATTTGTCCCACTACCACCCATATGTGGTCATGTGGAGTGGAAGGGGTAAAGACTGTTTTTTCACAATCGAAACTTGTACGAGCCCAACGCCTCATTTTGCCTACGTTTGAACTCAAACACCTAATCACAGATACGTTAAGTCAAAGTTTGGCGCAATTTAGCCCAGGGACATCACACGCCAAAAACCAGAGTTTTATTCACTAGGCTGTACAAGTTTCAAAGAAGATTCCTCGAAAAGTCCCATCAAAAATAAAGATAAACTTACAGCTTCGATCATATAAATGATCATCCAAATGCAAATCTTTCATGAACCGGTACCTTTTCCAGTCGTTTCCTAAAAGTAGAAAATTTTATTTTATACTCAAACTGATGTCGCCAATGAATTTACCATCTCTTGGCTGCCAGGCTGCAGTTAAGGCTACCAACGCAAAGCAAACAACGAACACCTTCATCTTTCTTCAGGACTTGATCACACCTTACTGATGTCTAACCATAGTCCGACCACTTCTTTTATACTCACTTCAAATCGACCTGTATCATGCTCGGCTAGATAACCTGGATTCGATTTCGTAACCTTTAAGAACGATTACACCGATTAGCGCAAATTGAAATAGCATCAGAATAATAATTATAAAATATTGTTGCAACTGTAAATCACTGCAAGCAATTCGGGTGGGTTATCATATTTTGGGAAAGCGCGGGCGAAAAGAATAGAGATTTTTTTGTAGAAGGTAAGAAAGAATGCATCAACATGCGATGACCGTCAAAATCGTATCACTGTTGTCAGTTGGACCAAAAAAGCAGCAAGTCATTTCGAATCCATGTCAAATAAAGCTTTGCTTTTTGATTATTGGATTTGCTTACATGATAATTAGGCATTATTCGGTGGACGAATTTTTGATTTTTATACTACTGTTGTTTAATTGGCTATGCGGCAAAGAAAATATTTTTCACAAGTCTGGCGGACATTATCAAATAATCAAGGGTATTCATTGAATAAATCAAATAATATTCTCGTAGAGCTTCGAATGTTTGGTGGCTTTGTAAAAATATCTACATACCGATTGAAAATACCTTCACGCAATTAATGACACCTTAAAGCTGCGTAGCATATCCCCTATCATGTTATTATTTTCAAAATGGTGCGTCTTAGTTCAATTGGAATTTTCTGACCATATTGGTGTCAACTATTTTATTTTTACTGTTTGGTTCGGCTACTTTCTATTTTGGCTCAGCTGCCTAAATACTGCCTACTTGGTATTATTCAAATAATGTATTGTTAGAGCTTTTTATCAATTGAGATCTAAAACAATCTTGCTGAGGGCGTATTGCGCATAAATGTAGTCAGAGGATATCGATCACAGCACACTCGTATATTTTGAATTGAAACATGTAAGTCGCTCTTTAAGATGATTTAAGACTTCTATTCGAGGGTTTGCTTCAAATCATAGTTCATTGATCTAATTTGACTTCCATGTGCTCCAAGTTCGTATCTACACTCACTTAGCTTTCCGGGGAATAGAAAATAGTCCGGGGAAATTTAACATGGTGCTTCGGAAAAATTAGGGGAAAGCTGAATGTGTGAACCTAGCTAGTGTGAACCTTTGTACTGGCGTGTTGAACAAAGTGTCAAAAGTCCCCATCGATCCGAGTGGGTCAAAGGTCACCAAAAGTGACTTTTCCTAAATATCTCTGTAACGGTCACGTCTTTCCAAGAACAATGTATGACGAATTTGTAGCTTAGAAAATTTCGAACAAAAAAACTCACACGACTTTTTCTTGTAACCATAACCGTTTTTGAGATATCTTGATCTAAACATTTGCTACTAACAGCATCCTCTTTCTCAATGGCATGTTGATATTATCCGATTTGGATTACGACTTGGCATGCTTGTGAGTTTGTTTTTCTATGTTTAAGAGGTGCATAAAAAAACATGTAAACAAACTTATCTACCACACTCCAGGGTAGATGGAAAAGTGTGCTCTGAAAAGTTATCCCCCCCCCTTTTCCATAAAACGGTATCCCGGAGCTTCCATCCCAAATCTTCAGAAATGAGCTCGTTGCCTACTCTTTGCCCACTGTTAAACAACCTACACTCACATCCTACCCACAAACGAACCACCCCGAAATACCAATTTTTAGTTTTTTCCCCATACCGTCTTATCCCATGAACGATTAGGGCAAGGTCACGTAATTTCAAGTGCTAATTGGTTTCGAGACGTGCCACGTCCCTTTGGCGCTATGTAGTCATCACAGGATTGGTAAAAAAACTGATTATTCGGGGATAGTCTGCAGCGGGTTGAGCTCCTATAATGTCAAGAATGAGCGTTTACAGAATTATGCCATGATCTTATCTTGCTTTTTCATACTCTTAGGGCCATGATAAGTTACAAAACCTATTTTCACCTGCAATGTTGTTGTTTTGTCCTGCTCCTTCGTGGAATATCCCATACATGATGCAGCAATACAGTTTATTTCCGAGAAGAGAGTAGCGAACAGATGTCCCTACAAGTTTTATGGCAAAGGGGGGCGGGGGTGGTGGTAACTTTTCGGAGTACACTTTTCCACCTACCATGGAGTCTGGTAGATAAGTTTGTGTACATGTATTTTTTATGCGCCTCTTAAACATGGAAAATCAAACTCACAAACAATCCAAGTCGTAATCCAAATCGGATAATATCAACATGCCGATGAGAAAGAGGATGCTATTAGTAGCAAATGTTTAGATCAAGATATCTCAAAAACGGTTATGGTTACAAGAAAAAGTCGTATGAGTTTTTTTGTTGGAAATTTTCAAAGCTAAAAATTCGACTTACATTGTTTTTCGAAAGACGTGACCGTTGCTGGAATATTTTGGAAAGATCACATTTGGTGACTTTTGACCCCGTATAAAAAGTAACACAGCACTCGGATCGATGGCGACTTTTGACATTTCATTCAACACGCCAGTAAGAAGGTTCACACCAAAATTCAGCTTTCCCATAATTTTTCCGAAGTTTCACCGTTTTTATGTAGGATTTCACTGGGCTAAAATAAATTTTTGGTGGAAACACAATGCTAGAGACAATAGATGACGCTAAAGCACATTATTTGGAAGCATCTTTAAAGCCTAAAATTTCTTCAAGCTCTGAGCCCTCAGTGTCCAACTGAAATGAAAGTATCTCAAACTAGCTCTAGACTGCCCTTAAAACTGCGGTTTTTGGGTTTGTTCTGTATTCACAGTGCTACATCCAACGACAGAAAAGTACGCCCTCCTTTTCACATACTTTTGTAACCATCTAATTTTTTAGTTCTATTTTCCTCGTATAAACCTAACTTGATGAAAATTTTGGACCACGAACACACATTCGTTGACAGAACTGATAGTCCTTCAAATAATTCTGTCCTACAACTGGTCTTCAATGGAAAAATACTTACAAATTCTTAAAGGAATTAATATAATTAAGTGCACTCTCTTTGAGCTTCATGATTAGGCTATTCAAGCAGAATAATGATTTTTTGCGTTTTGGCTCAAAAGTCAGTCAATATTTTTTATACATAAAATCCTAGTTTTTACTAATGAACATTGCCTCCTTTTTTAAAACACTTTCGATTCTTCAAGAGATCGTTCGATCGTTCAAAAGATCGTTCGAACCTTCAAAAGATCAATTCGTACAAATGTAGGATGATTTCAAGAAAAATTAAGCTTTGGCGAATCCTAATAATGGTGAATTTGAGTTTCGAAATTATCTGTGGCCCAATTGACTGCAATATTTTTCCAATATTTGCCCAACAATTCTCAATAAGAACGAAATCGGGACTGTTATGTAGCTATGGTCGGAATATAATGCGCTAATATTATTTTCGATTCTCTTCAAAATCTCAACTAAAAAATTGTACCTTTTTCAAAATAACCCTCCAACGTGCTAAGTCATATCCTCGATATTAGACGGGTTAGGTTAGGTTAAACTGTTTGGCATAAGGTCACAATAGATCTGTTGATCCATTGTGATACCATATAAGCGTATCTGATGGTAAGAAGGTTTAGTTCAAGCCGCAATCGAAGGCCCGGGACCTTTTGCGAGCTGAAGAATGTCCTTCAGCCGCTGCTTTGGCACTTGTGAGAGATCCACCAGCCATGGTTTGTCAAAGCAGCGCTGTTTGGTTTTTCCAAGCACCGGGCAGTGAAACAGGAGATGCTGGATTTTTTCTAAGACTCCCGGGTCTTGACATATTTCCATGGCATGTACTGCTACAAGATAATAGCCAGTTAGTCCGCATTAATTCGAGCAGGTATTTAGTCACTGCGAGATTGTATGATTTTGGTTACTCTGCATGTTTAAGTTGCTTGCATATCACACCTTGCATAATTTTGGAGTAAATTGAGAACTTGATCATTTGGATAGCAGTTGGGATGTCTGGCGATCCTGAGAGCCGTCAGTTTAGCGCCCATTTACTGATTGCATTCCTGCCTACTTCCTACGATCGCTCGATACTTCACTCAAAGTACAGAGTGGGGACCAAGTAATTAGTGCTTTTTGTGTACTCTTCCCGATTTCCTAGTTTTGATAGCAGCTTTTGCGGCAGTGCCTCTAACAAAGTGGTCAAGCCGAAGCAGATGAGGTGGGACGTTTAAAGCAGAGAAAGGTAGCGAATCTAGGGTACCGGTAGTTCAAAGAGCCGCTTACCACTGAACTCTGTTTGCCATGTCACTGCCGGCTACCTGACCAAGCAGCCGTAAGCAAAGATCGGCCTAGATATCCCTGTCTAGATCCAGTGTGCTCAAGCAGTGCCTAGACACTTCGTTTTGCCCAGCACCCTCTTGCTGACGCAAATGGCGTTTCTTGTCCGATTGACTCTCTCCTCTAAATTCACCTCTTATGTGAGCGCGCTGTCTTGAATAAGACCTAAGTACTTAGTTTGTGACTTGAGACTTAACTTGGCACCGCCCACCCTTTATTGGGTATAATCCAGGAGTTTTTTACTTCCTTGTGAAAAGTACATGATCGGTCTTATTGGAGTTGATGCCAAGGCCCACGGTATTCGCCCACTTTTCAACCAGCCACAGAGGATACTCGATGAGCTGGCCAGCGTATGTCATTAGAATACGTCACAACCATGTCTCCCTTGATTTTCAACTTTTTTCAAATTGAACTTGTAACCGGGTTGCAAAAGAGAGGGAATAGAACCCTTTATGCCAATTCAGCTACAAATAGCGGGATGTGTGTTGGTTGCATGGAGGCTCTTCATAATGGCTGTGGTGTCCACATTATTAAAAGTGCCTTCAATATCTAGAAAACTTTCAAAGCATAATCTTTGTAATGCAGTGCCTTTTCTATTATCAGGACTACCCTATGCAGAGCCGTTTAAACAGATTTTCTCTTTCATCTACGCATTTGGGGCTCTTGACAGAGATTGAGATTCAAGTCTTTGTTTGAGGTGGAGGTCTAGTAGTCTTTCGAAAGCTTTAAGGCGATAGTAGATAGAACATGGTCTTTTATAGTGCTTTTATGTTTAGTGACACTCATTTTACCACCCATGGGCCCAGAACATCTATACACTTTCATCACACAGTTTTGTACGAGATTTGTTCGGTAAACCTGTTGTACATTCTTCACGGAACTGTCCGTCTTCTCAACAAGCTGCATGACGTTAAATTTGTACTCATCTGCACCCGTCGTTAATATTCGAATGCCCACTGTTGAAATTTTTTTTCAGACCTTCGAGACGTGAGCCCTCACTCGTTAAGTCACTATTTCCTAACAAAAGCAACAATATTCGCGGCAACTTCTTTCGCAATTCAGCAGCGATGAAGAAAGGATTTGTTACTATTTCGCTATCAACTCTAGCGACTGATGAAATATTTTTTGCAAATAATACTGGTTTTTTGAAATTTTTACACACTGAAAACAGCACTCACCGGTGTCGCAGGACCAATTGTGGGAAAAACCGCGTGTCAGTCTCCTCTGAAGTGGGCGGAATGAAAAAAGTATGCAAAACGTGATCTTCTTAGGTTACGTTAGTTAGTAAAGAGGTCTGCCTCAGTCTCAGAATCATTTCCAATCCAGCCGTTGAGGCGGTTATTAAAGTAGCCGTGATACATATGCAAACTAATCTTTGTACTCTTGTTGGCTCCTTGACATATGTTTTACTCTCCGCTACCTTCCACCACGCGATCACTCCAAACACCAAAATCAGCCTCGCTACATAGGTGAATTTGCAGTAGGCTACCTTAGGTTTAACACCCCAGGTATTAGAGTAGGCAGACCGGCAAGCGAAAGGTACTGAGTGCACAAAGCCACTGGCCCTTAAATTTTCCTGTATTTCGTTTACTGTCAGGATCCAAAAAAGAAGATCCTTGTGGTGTTTCGGTCCCGACTATTTTCTCTGATTTGGCTTCCAGAAAGGTAGCATCAATCTGCCTGTTATTAAACAAGTCCGATGCACAAGTCGCTAGAGTTTTGTCCACTCCATATCGAACCAAGGCATTGATGATACTCGCAACAGTGACATGATTTAGGGTCACCGCAATGCCTTAAAAGGCTATCAACTTGAATTATTTTTGTTGTAAGGATTTTGCTTTTGTGCCGATAACTTTGTATAATACCGTTTCTACTGATCTGCCCGTTAGATACGCGTGCTGATCGACACAGATTCTCGCGATATCGATCGAGCTCTTGAAGTATAGATCAAGCAGAAACGATGTTAAGCTAATGGGTCAAGAGTCCTTCAGGTAATGATGATTCGACCTACCAGGTTTCGGAATGATGACCACTCTAGCTTTTGTCCATGACTCGGGTACTACCCCAAGGCGGTGAAACCGGTGAAAATACGCTGCAGGATGATGATGATGGTCCTGTCAGCATGATGGGCGATATCTCATCAATCCCTGTAGCTTTAACCTCATCTACCACTTCTTTGATCAGCTGCTCGAACGGCCGGTGGGTTACGTGGAAAACGTCCTAACGCGGTGCCATGTAAGCCGATTCTAGGAAGTGATTTTCCAGTAGCATATCTGGACATTCTCCACCAAATCACCGTTATACCTTCGCAAAAACGTAGGTACGCTGGGAGTTACGCTTAGAACCTTCCTGTTTCTATCAGCCTCTGTACTTCCTTCTCACAGAATTTTTTCCATGAGTCCCGCTTGGTTCGTCTTATCTTCTTTTTGAAGAGTGACAGCTCTTGTTTGTATCGATCCCAGTCTTCATCGTTTGCGGACCACCTTGCGTTGATAAACGCCCTTCGTGTGGTAAGCTCACCATTTCACCATAAGGTAGCGTTTTTCATTACGGGCTTCTTCGGCTACACGTCTTTGAAATTTGACACTAACGTTCGTGTTAATCGGTTCACTTGCTCGTTAATTCGTCCTAGAGTAAGGTACCTTGAGATGTCTATTTGTTTTCCTTGAGTAAATTTCCCATTGTGCTGCTCCAGGATTTTGTACTTTTTTTTGGGTGTGATACCAGAACTACCAATATTCCAGCATAACCATTGTTGATCCAAGTGCGGCGGAAGGATAGAAACCTGCCAGCTATGGACACTTTCCATTATACCTTGAGTTGCCAGGGTAATATCAATTAGCTCAGCACTGTTCCTGGTAATAAATGTAGGCTCATTACCTATGTTGAGGATGTTGAGGTTGGTTGGCGTTACTTGGTGCTTCCCCATATTTTATGATGAGCGTTTGTGTCTCAGCCGTTGACAGCATCAGCTGTCATAGCCGCTTCAGCCAATCTTCTCAGTCCGGGTGTGATGGGATCCATGTCGTATGGTAAATAGATTGCCGACAGCAGGCACCGGTGCGTACCGCTACCAGTGATTCTCCTCTCCAAACACACAGTGGTTGTATCCCCATCACAAAGCTGCGGAATAAAGATTGCATTCACTTTTTTTGGCGACAATACAAGTCCTTGTCTTGTCCCTACCTGTTAGCTGAAACACACTGAGACTCGCACCGAATCCACAAACCGCATCTAATACAGAAGCGGTTCCTGAATTAACACTATGTCAGCGTGCTCCCGACTGAGGTGCCGAAGCAGATTGGCCGTCGACGCTCTACTGCGGTGCAGATTTGCTAATAACACCCGCAGTCGCCTCCTTCAGTCGCCTTCTCTGCTCCAACCTTCATGATGATCCTCTTCAGCCTGAAGTGAACAAACCTTCTGTTGGCCCGTACTTGATCCGTGGTCTCTTGATCAATTTCTAGCGTAAGCACTAACTTTGCTGCACCAGTTAAATCAGTCTGTCAATTGGTTGCTCAGTTTGAGAGCCTGGAATAATCTCCAGCCTGAAACGTTGAAATCAGGGTTCTATCTCTGTGGCAAAGACTTAGCCTCTGAAGTATTTGAGTGAGGCATTGCAACCTTAGCTGCTATAAGCTTGAGCCCGAATATCTCCTCCACCACGTCCAAACCTGGATGGTCTCCGAAAATTTGCAGAACGGCAGACTGAAGCCACTTCTTCTTGAAAACGTCACTGCAGGTCACCGCAATGTGGCCCCGAACGATGTTACAGCTTTCAAAACGAGTTGACCTTTCTTCCATTGACAGGGCAAACTTGAGGAGTTTCTTGGTCATCTGTTTGAAAATCACCTTGGCCACATCATCTTCGAGTCTCCATTCCAGGTGCTCTTGTTTGTCGACGAAGGCCAGTTTGAGTTGACTAGCAGCAAAGTCCCTAAAGGACCGAGCTACTGGCTCCTGTCGTGGCTTCTTCGTTGACTTACCTCTCGACATGATTCAATCCTCTGAGAGTTGGCGCTTGCTGGCAGCCGTAGAAGCAGGTTTCACTTGTGCATTCTCGGGTTTCCCTTTGGATTCCAGCGTCACCGTACTTATGGCTGCTCGCTTTGCCTCTCTTTCAACTTTTAGTCCAATCAGCTGCCACTACCTTTATAGTGGACTGAAAATCAGTGGAGCCACCACATCCAGTACAGGTAACAGCTCTGCTAAATGACTTAGCTGCTACTTCCTTCCCGGTGACCTGCGAGCCTTTCAGCTTGCCACCTTCGTTCTTGGTCATAGCTCTGCTAGAAGTCGATTCAACCGTCGCTTCCGTTGGAGTGCTCAGTGATTTGTTAAACTTGTCTCCAGACTGCTGGGTAGCACCACTACATCCATCGGATTCACAGTAGCTCCCGGAGTGGGTTCTCCATCCAGCTTCAAGGCCCGCAATCTCTTGATCACCAGCTCCTGTGCTGTTTTGTCTCTCGTCGTTGGAGATCGCATCACCTTTGAACTTCTTTGAAAGGGATCCTACTCTATTGACGTCCCTTTAGTAATACTGGCATGGAGACTTTAGTTTTATCCACTGATTATGCTTAATTAATATTTCAGGTTTGTGTTTCGTGTTCTCGGACCGCAGCCGACGGAATCGCCAACATTCGCCTCCCGCTAATCCCCGATCGCATACGAACAACGTATTGCTCCGACCATCCTTCTCCCTCTTGCGATCGCGTGGCAGACTCCTCCACGACCTTCCGACGATTCCGTAGGCTTTCAAAGTACGCAGAACTTGTGAACCTAGATGCCGAGGCAACCAAGGTGTTTTCCCCAATCTAACAGTTCGCTACTCTGTAGACAGTGGTTCGCCATGTTCCAAAGCCGGTCAAAGTGAAGTGTTGGATCCAGAGCCCAGTAGGTGAACTTTCACTTTAGTCACTAGCTCAGACCCGTCCCCAGACCAACGTGCCACCTCTGCGGAGAGAAACAACGGGACCCACTGCCGGCTACAGGCGAGGCCTGCGTTCACACAACCCATACAACTGATGGCTGTACGGGCGTACGACAGTGTCAACACAATACTGACATTAGGCCATGTAGACGTTACCCATTCTGTGAAAATAGTTCCTGAAGTAGTCATGATGCGATAAAAACTGGTTCAAATGGAAATTTATTCTATTATGGTCGTAATTAAGCCAAAGTTTTAAGGTGTGAGTAAGCCTAATTGTCCATGTCCCACCTCTCTGCGTTTGTTTCTCAATAAGTCAATTCGGGTCACTCCCACTATGGCTAACATGGTGTTTCCTTAAAATGTTTTGAAGTTGCTTGTAATTCGCAGCACCTTACTATGATGAACTATCCTGGATGCAAACTTTTTGAACCTTAACACAGTGGCCGATATCTTCGTGCCATACGACAGGATTGAATAAATCACCGTCATTAGGAGTTCACGTTTATCCATGCTAGTTCCAGGGAAGTTTTCAAATGAGCCTCTCAAGCGAGATAAAAGTAACTAATACATAACATCTGCTCTTCAGATGTGCTCTTCATGAAGCAAATTGGAGTTCTGCATCATTCCGAGATAATTAGCTGATTTTCTCGTCTGAAGTGTTTTGGAGCCAACTTTCATGAGTATAACTGCTGATATTCTCTTCTTCCAATGCATTAAAATCTCAGTTTCAATGATCACCAACTGGAAACTATGACCTTCCATTCAGTCTTTAATACTTTTCATTACTTGACTATGTATAAGTTGGGCGAGATGAGAATTTGTAGATATGATAAAAGCTGCTACGTCGTCATACAGTCAAGTAGTCTCCTACCATGGCTAGTAAGTATTTCTGCAACTAACAACGAAACTGTCTGTCTAGCATGCCGAGCTAAATGAGTCATGGAGTCTAGCTTAACTGAGAACACAATAGGACGAGCTCGATGACACACCACCACACCACTCTCTACTAGGCTAATAATTTCGTAAATAGCACTTTTTGTAGAGTCGCCACTGTGGAATCAGCATTCGTTTTTCAATAGGTCACCAGAATTTCAAATAAACTATGGCTTTAATCATGATTCAAGAAGTTACCCCATATTATGAAGCGCGCAGAGGGATCTACACATTGATGGTGTATCAGGGTCTCTCTTTCTCTAGGTAATCAGAGTGAGTCGCGCTACTTTCTAGCGTAGCGGAAAGATACTCGCCAATAAATTAACATTATACGTGCGGAAGAATGTTGGCAGATGTCTCGTCACTGTCATTGCTTAGTACTTCTCCTTCTTTCTTGTGACGGCCACATTGCGCAGCTCATCACAAGTGTATAAAGAGAAATCTTCATGTAGCACTATTGTTTGTTTTCTACTGTTACACCGTGTGCCGGAAACAGTGAGTTTACCATCCACCTACAAACAAGATTGCTCTTTTACTGATACTTTTACAGGACAAGGCTAATCTTCTTGCCTCCCAATTCTTTAAATCACACACACTAACTCTGCATAAAGATGATCCTGTAACTAGAAAAATAGTTGCCGATGAAATTCTTAAGCTTGCCTGGTGCCCGTCCGACTTCCAGCCTCTGTGTTTTTGCTCCCCTGCTGAGCTGCGTTCTCTTCTCAAAGGCTTAAAAGTTAAGTCGTCTGCAGGATTTGATGGATTACCTAACATCCTTTTAAAAAACCTGCCAAGGAAAGCAGTTGTCTTACTTTCTTTCGCTTTCAACTGTTGCTTGAAGCTAGGATATTTCCCCAACATGTGGAAAAATGCTACCATTATTCCTGTTTTGAAACCAGGTAAGATTCCTCAGTTACCTAGCAGCTACAGACCAATTAGTTTGCTACCAACATTGAGTAAGCTTTTCGAAAGAGTGATTCTCTCTCGGGTCCAGCAGCATCTTCAAAATTTTGCAGTCATCACAGACTTTCAGTTTGGGTTCAGGCCTAGCATTTCGACAGCTTATCAGTTGTTCAGAGTCATCAAACACATTCAAGGTAACTTTTCTATGAAAAAATCCACTGGACTAATTGCTTTGGATATAGAAAAGGCTTTTGACACGGTCTGGCACGATGGTCTTATTTATAAGCTAATCAAGTTCTCATTCCCCGTCTATCTTTGCAAGATTATAAGCTCGTTCTTATCGTCTAGATCTTACTCTGTCAAGCTACAGTCTTTCTCAAACAAGTACGAAATTCCTGCTGGAGTCCCTCTGGGATTAGTTTTAAGTCCTACCCTCTTCGACTTATTCATGTCCGATCTGAACAAACTTCCCCTCTGCAATATTGCTATGTACGCTGATGACACCGCCATATTCTCTAGCAGCACCAATCCAGATTCCGTAGTCAATAACCTGCAGCTTCAGCTTCAACACATAAGCAACTTCTGCAACAAGTGGAAAATTCAAATCAATTCTGAAAAAACCCAGGCTATATTTTTTTCTAAAAAACGTGCGGCTAAGAATCTTCCAAACCCGCAGCTTAATATCTTAGGGTCCAATATCTCGTGGTCGAAAGACATAAAATACCTTGGTTTGCATCTTGATTCCAAATTAACATTCAACAAAAACACGGAAATGATTAAATCTAAAATATTGAAGTCCATTTTGTGAAACTACCCACTGATAAACAGAAAATCGAAACTTTCAACTGAAAATAAACTACTTATTTACAAGCAAGTCTTCCTACCAATAATTCTTTACTAAATGTGCTAACACTCACAAGCTTAAACTTCAGATCATCCAAAATAAGTGTCTTAAAATAATCCTCTAAAACCTTTTTACTATTCCACATATAAGCTGCACAAGATGGCTAAACTTAGAACAATTCGTCAATTGATTCAGACTTGTGCCTCAAAATTTTTAATAAGGTGTAACACTTCTTCTAACCCCCTGGAGTCCTCCTTATGCTCCAATCATTTGGTCAGTTAATCTTAAGGCTAGTTTTAAGCAATAGTCTTAAGTTTATTTAGGTTAGGCTAAGCACTTCATTAGGTTTTGAGCTAATTTTTCCTAAAACCCCCTAACGCCCTATTGTAAATTTTCATACTTCATTTTGTATAAAATCCATAACTTAGCTGTAAAGACTCTGTCTAAACACTAGAATATGCATATTGTGAGTCTCTGTGAAACGCCAACACATGAATAAAGCATCCTTTATTATTATTATTATTATTATTACTTTCAACTAGAAACTTTGGCCAATATTTTGACCATTGATGTTATATTTTCTTCGATACTTAGTATTTTTTTTATTCATCGAACTCATTTTTTCATATTTTGCTCTCGATTTCTATGTATTTTGATTGACGTTTTCATTTCTAAATCGTTTGTAGAAGAAATCAGCACTTTAGTGCAGCTGAAATATGACAATCCTCAGGATTGTCATATTTGTCAATCCTCATATTTCAATATTTTTATCCTCTTCTGCTGGTTTTTCATCAAGCTTGACTCTTGAATAGTCTTCCCATATCTCCGTGGAACAAAAACGTGAAGAAACAAGTAAAATTGCACTAGTCAAATGGCTAAATTAGGTAGGATAAAATATCACAGGCTAAGCGTGATTGCAACAGCACTGAAAATGAATTCATGCAATCTTCTCAAGCCCCAAAAAGTAAGCTACATACTTCTGCGTTTCTTCAAACGTCAGCTTAATTCTTTCCAAACTATAAAATAAAAAAAGTCAGCAAAACTTCCCAGAATTTGAATATAACTTGAAATCAAAATTCATATTTTGCAATGCTCGTCAAAAGAATAAGTTTATTATAAAATAAGGACAAAAATAAAAAATAAGTTACATCTAAACAACAGTCATTTTCATTCTCATAACATCCATACGGTTAACGTTGTCTAGTCGTTCGCGAGAATCTACAAAATTTATGTCGTCAGTTGTTAGATCTCCTCTCAAACTACTTGTATCCCAACGCTTCCAATCGATTGTCTGATTGTCATCGACTTCCATCCTTTTCACCATTTGATTGGTTCTGTCATCATGATAGATGAACACATCCTTGAACAACATGTTCCTAGTATAGAATTCACCGTCATCGATGCGTCGGTCGAACGGGAATCCAAGAGTCCTGTCATCGGCTTCATTGATCAGAGTGCGCTTGCCACAAATCAAGTTCTGGTTGCGATTATTCTTGACAATGTCCTTGGCTTTGGTGACAATGACAAACACCTGCATAGGCATACCACCTTCCCAACCTCTTGGCAATACAAGACGATCTGGGAAACCACAGTTGGCTTCGTCAACGTGTAAGTCAATCAGTTTGTTGACATCATTGTCCAGAAGCACTCGTTTGTAGATGTCCATAACGGTGGTACGATCCTTGACTGTGTAAACAAAGTCACGAGAGTGTCTTTGAATGGTGATCCTGCCAGTGTTAGTCAGATCACGAGTGAACTTATCAATCTGAACGAAGTTGTGACGGTTGTCCCTGAGCCGTAAAATCTTCCCATTGTTGTCGAATTTCGGTCCCAAGAATGTCCGAATAAGAACCTTTTGCGGACGATCAACAGCCAAGTCAATGTTTACAGTGAATGGAGCGTGGTTCAAACGCATGTGCCGTGCCACAACTCGTCTATCATTTCCACCAATACGGTCGTCTGTTCCACGGTTATTGTCTCTGTCGTTGTTCCTAGCATTATCCAAATTAACAATGGTGCTTACATCAACGTCGAAGAGGTCGAAATATGTCATTAGTTTCGTGGTCCGGACATTATCAACGCGAACTCCATCAAGAAGAAGGTCGTCTCTTTTGTAAGTTGGCAAGTTGTCATTGAATAGCCTCACCATTTTCATGACTTTTTTGTAGACTTGGTATGTGACTGGATCCCGAAGTGCAGTTTCATGATCCTCCATAACGCTGGTAATAAGATTGTTCCTGTCAGTGTTCTTGACATGTCCACCTCCAAATAGTCGGGCCAAGTCACGAATCAAGTTGCCGTAGAACCGGTTGTTCACAGAATCAATGTTGGACTGGATCATGCTGCCGAGGATGTCAATGGCATCTGATCGTTTCAAGTCAACCTTCCCTCCGTCAATGCTGGTGCAGAAGCCCCTGTCAATGGCATCGCGAATCCTGCGCTGAAAATCTTTGACCCGGTTCATCAGGAAGAAATCACCAGTCGAGCGTACGTCATAATAGTTCCTCCTCGTCGTAAATGGCAATCCGTTACGGTGAATCATCATCGGGTTGTAGCCAGTCCTGACACGCGTAGAGAGAGAAATATCATTGATGTCTCCTAATCCATTTGAAAATCGCTCCAAGTTATATCGAGCCAATATCTGCTGGATGAAGTTCAAATACTTCTCTCCACGACGTTCCTTGAACAAGTTGAAGTCCTTGCCTCCAATCCATGATGCAAACTCCATGTTGAAGAAATAATGATACATATTCCAGCCAATATCTTCGGTCAAATAGGCAAGTTTGCCTTCGTCATTCGTCAGCTGATAGTCTTTGGTGTATCGGTTGAAAATGATCAGATCATTTGTATTCGCAACTGTATCTTTGAGTTTCAGAGCCTTGTCAATGGTCACGCTGGTGTGGAACTTGTGTGGCATGATTTCATAGAGAGCAGGAAGCTTAACTCCGTTCATATCGTCTCGGTGAAGAACTGCCGCCACTAAAGCATGCACAAACATACCAGCATTGACATTTCTGCGCGCCCACAGAACATTGTGTTGGAAAACGTTGAAGTCCTTAGAATACACAAATAGGTTGAATATGCGTTTGACCTGCCTGCGATGATCTTTGTTATTGATGGTAAAGACTCGATTGCGTGGAAGAAGATTCTCTTTGCTTCGGAGCATGCGGAATGTATCAGAGACAATGTCGAAATTCTGTAATAGAAATGCATAATAAACTGAAAACTATTCGCTCAAAACCAGGCTTACTTTATAGTTTTGTTGTCCATCTACAATGCGAATATCACGGGTCACATCGTCATTGACATCATTGTGAACGTTTAGAAGGACATCCAAAATGAATCTCTGCTTTCTGAGCAAATTGTTGTCTCCAAGGATTTTGACCTTGATATCGTCATCTTGTTTGACGATTTTCTTGTCAACGTTATCAACGATTCGTACTTGATCGTCACGGTCATTAAGATCTCCCACTCGACGTCCTTGATTAAAGTCGCTGTTCCTTTGCAATTTATCGAAAGTATTGAACCTATCCACGCGTTCACGAGAGTCGTCTTTAAAACAAAATGTTCGTTAAAATGAAATGAGAGGTGAATAAAATTCTCAAACCTAATCTGCCACCGTATCTGTTCCAACGGAAGTCATTGTCCAAGCCCGTGTCTCCCATTGGTTGCCCACGAAGAATACCAACACCATCTATCGGAGTAAAAAGTTAGTAATGTAGTTGAGTATTGATCGAAAAAAATGATTTACTTGTTCCATAATCGCGCTGCTGATCCCAGTATGGGTTGGCCGCAACCAAAGCTACTAACGCAAATATCACTAAGAACTTCATCCTTGTCAAAGCCTGGACTCCACTGATGCCTACTGACTCAAATAACGGGTCTTTTATACTTGAATTTTCAAATTGTTACGACAATGCCTTCTGCAGTTTGAGTGTATATTCCAGGGTCATTTCTTCCGGAATTTTTTCGATCATAGCTATTAATTTTTTTGGTCCCAATATTCAATTAGAAGTTTACCGATTAGCAACATAAAATGATACATTTTGATTGATTCTTTACAATGAATTGATCGATAAAAAATTGACGAAAAACATCCATTTGATAATAAGTTGCTAAATTCATAAGCGATTGAGCTCACAGCTCACGCAATGGTCGTAGTTGCAGCGACGGTTATCACTAATTGCAAGTTTAACTGACAACCTGACCCTGATCAAACACCTAGCTAACGACGGTGAGCTTTTTTTACAGATAAATGTGTACAATGTCTTTTGGAACACAATGTTGTCTTAAAGAAAATTATGTAGAACATTGTTGAAGAAAATAGAGTGAAATGAAATGTAATTGGCATTTGTATGAAGTCTAAAAAATTATGGAGTCAACTTTTATTTGCTAATTTGAATCATCTCGTTTAGATTTTATGTGCCAAACTACTTAAGTGTACCATCAACATATGCTTATCTGAGCTTTTAGTGTCATCAAAAATGTAACAAAATATATCTCTGATGACGTTAGCAAGCGTTTTTACGCCATCCTATTATTCAGCTGTTTAAATAAAAAATCTTGAGTGTTGCGCTGTAGACGACATATCTACATCAACATGCCTCCATCGAACCATGCTAAGTCAACTAAACAAGGTACTTACATTTTCTTTTCAATCACATCATCATTGAATCATTCTTTTACTGTCAATTGACTTCCTTCATCGATTTGCATGCTCGATGAAACTCATTGAAAATAGTTCCCTCTTATTTTCTTCCCCTTTCCCATTCATTCACCAACTTATCAGCAAATGGCAAAGAGGTGTGCTACGGGTGTTTGTGGGCTGCAAATCATTGATTTTCACACCCCATCAGCTTCACCAGTCATCCCAGCTATCATCATCATACCGTGTCGAGGTCTGTCTGCAAATATATGAAAAGTGAATTTCACACATCATTCCATCGAAATCATCCTCAGCTTAGAATCAAAAAGATATCCAGGGAGAGGAAGAGCAAGGAGAAATAAATTTCGCCAATATCGATCCAACATGCAAAATTCGATTCCTTCCTAGTTTAGTGTGAGTGGGGAAACCGAGAACTAACAAGGATGTAATATCCGAACTCATGGATGTTTTCTGCTTGCTTTCTATCTCAAATCCAAGCCGTCTAACCTTTCACCAAGCATTTATCAACATTTGCACAAATAACCACCCAATTTGCATTTGATTTATTGAGAAGCTTATTGGTGCATATTGGAGGGAGTTTTATCTCATGTTTAACTTTTGAATTTGCCAATCTGTTATTGGAAAGTTTCCGAGAAAAGAGGAACTCTATTTAGTTTTAGTTGAGCGAAGATGACCCCAAGAAGCAAATTGGTGTGGATGCCGGATGCCGGATTATTGGTGCATATTGGAGGGAGTTTTATCTCATGTTTAACTTTTGAATTTGCCAATCTGTTATTGGAAAGTTTCCGAGAAAAGAGGAACTCTATTTAGTTTTAGTTGAGCGAAGATGACCCCAAGAAGCAAATTGGTGTGGATGCCGGATGCGTCATACTCTTACTGAATAAAGCATACGCTAGGTAAAATTTTTAAAGGAGTCATTTTAGAGTATATTGGCATCCTTCGCCTGTGCAAAACTTTCGCTCGAAGATATTTTGGGAAATTAAATGTAAGGCAACAAGGGTTGTATAAAAGAGTTGACTAGCTTCAAATGAATTTGAGATTATATAATAATTTCGATTTTATCATCGACTTTCCGTACAAATTATCGCTGCTCAGAAAAAATGCAAATTATTTATAAATTCAATGCTTTGTCCAGCTTGTCAATTAGAACCTCACCTCTTGCCCTATTTTTTGAACACGCAAAGTGTGAGTTCACCAAAAATGATTTCGTGCCTATAACTTCTAACTTCTAACTAGTGGACTGTGGTGAGGGAAGCTTTTAGTATATAAATAAAGTGTGATTGAGAAGGATTGTATTAAAGGGTATTTTGGGGCGAATGTAATGTAATGACCCCCACAAGTTTTTTAGAATATTTCGAATGCTTGATTTTGAAAGTTGGTTTTGGTTAGCAATTGAAATTTGTTTGAAGCGAATAAACTGTGCTAATAAATTGACTTAGCAGGATTTAGAACAATCCTTTTGCCATTTGTTAATGTGACAGTAAATAGGAGCATGGAGCTACTTTCTTATACATGTAATATCTAATTTATTTTATTATTTTGGTCCTGTAAAAATAAAGAAAAGCTATATGATTTTGCCGTACTGACATAAAAACACTTGAAAAACTGTACCACATTATTAATGAAGCTACATACGGATTGAACACAAAAAATTAAAGAATAATATAGAAAAACTCAGCAAAGAATGATATTAGTTACTCTGAATCTGTGGGTGAGGTAACACAAATATGCAATTGGTGAAGATCGTAAATCAGATTGACGGTATTTTTGAAAACCTTAGAGCTAATAAATATAATAAATATTTAAATATATAAATATAAAGTTAATATTAAATTTTTGGTTAAATAAACCCTCTAAACTATGCGCTTTACATTGACGTGGCATTGTTTGGTCAAACTCAATTGCGTTCCTGTTATTGAAGGGTCATATATTATATTGCATGCTCTGAAACTTTGGATGATAATTTTAATCGGTTTTATTGATTTATTGGAACAACCTATGACAGCACGACCAAGCTCACCAGCCCATAAAACTAATAAGAGCAGATGGGAGAACACGTCCCTTAAACTTCATAGCTCTAGCTTCTCACCAAGAGCAGCGCTAGCATCGTCAAATTTATTTTTTGAATAGCCCTCGTAGATAATCTCCTTGTGATGCATCCTAGGTAATGCTATATGATGTAGACTTTCCCTTCGCTGTTGTTGTTTTAGGACTTCTTTAAACTCACGATTTTGTTTTGCTGCACTTCGGCTGGTGGTCACAGTATTCTGGACCTAGCCCTCATCAGGCAAAGCACAACTATGTGAAATTCACACTGTGAACATATTTGGGTTAATATGGCCATCTTTGTTGCGGTAAAATTCTAGCATGCATCAGAGTACGGTATCATTCTAGTTTCCATTAAGTTGGTGGATTCAGTTGAGGTGGACTTCTTATTAGAACTGATCCGGCTCTGAGAGCTTGCCTCATAAAGGATTGTGTCCATCTTTGCGTGTCTTCCCTGTTTGCATAAATAACCATAGGATGATTAAGGTAGCGGCTCTGAATGGAGTCCCTATTGAATGAAAAACCAATAACCTAAGCTTGGCAGGTAAAAACCTTGCACAAAACCCACAGTGTCCTTCAGTGTAGAAGGGAGACAGAGACGGTTTTACCGTCACTTGCAGCTAAATCTTCAGGAAGTTAAGTTGAGAGTGCGCCAGAGTGAGTGGACCGACGGCAAATAAGCTGGTCCGGTCTTGAACAAGTGCTACTTTGAGTGCCGTTCTTTTTTTAGGCACTAAATACTCTTCTGCTGATTCTTTTCGGGTTTACAGAACTAGAAGGTCAGTCTTCAAAATTCGAATGAAGTTAGAAAAACGTTTCACCTGAAACCTTATCCGATACAGGTAAATAATCCCTTCAACGGGGTACTAAACTTATCGAGGAGCGCTCACTCCCTCTTAACCATGTAGATTCAGCTCAATAGGGAAGCAGTAGGCATATACCTAAAAAGGTGAAATAAACGGTAACTGCTTCAATGAAATGATGGAAATAATAGAAGGGAGAAGATAATGCAAATCAAAGTATCGTAAGTTGTAAACAAGCGGGTTAGTGGTTTGCGTACCAATAGTTACAGACTGTTTACACCCGACAGTCAGGAGAAACAGCGAGTCTGCATTCTTACGAAGAATATCATCAAAATCCGTATTCTTCACCATTTTTGTGACAAAGATAACTTAGTTATTGCAAGTGAAATCAATTGGAGGACATTCTGGTTTGTTTTATGCTACATGCCACACGAATTTGATGACTACTCCAGCTTTCATCACTTTAAACCGGAAGAAAGTTGTTGACGTTACTTTGATTAGAGAGCGATACGCACCTCTTCTCAGTGATTTGAAGGTTATACAGGAATGTTTGTTTTCTGACCACAGGTACATATTTTTTAGTGTAGAGAACCGATGTTCCACAGAGCTGGTTGTCTTTGTAAGTAAGAAAAAAACAGAGTGAATCAACTCTCAATTCTTGGTCCGATCTCCACTGAAACCTTCTCCGGGGAGGATCGATTTTCGTCAGTATCTACATCAAGCCTTTAACATTCTTGCTAGTACTCTCAACTCTGCTGTCAGCCCAAGTAGCCATGATGAATTGTGGAAGTCACGACACTATGAAGTGAATCACGGAAAGAGTTTAATACTGCTAAAGCGTCTAATGATTGTTGAAGGTTTTCAAATATGCCAAAATAAACTCATGGAAAACTCTGTGACAACACAGATAGTATAAGCGAGGTAAATTGTTTTTGTAAGGTCTTAAGCTCAACATTAAAGGCTGTAGGGTGTGTTCACAACGCTGGCGGCAAATGGGCTGATTCGACCACTTAAGCACTGAATTTTCCTATGGTCCCACATTTACCAGGAAATAGCAGTCTTCCAGCACACGCAAAACCTCAAATGGAGCAGATCAGCAGCTTTTTGCTGCCTCTAAGGATCTTAAACTCCCAACTGAGGTGGGCCACTAGCTCCCTCGAGCCGTTCAAGTCTCCGGGCCCTAATGGCGTTCTTTTGGCTGATATCCAGCAGTCTATACAGATAACGCTCCCGTGGCTGAGGGAGATCTTTATTGCATGTTTGTACTTCTCATATGTTTTCACCAGCTTGCGGAAAATAAAAATTATATTTACTTCTAAACAGAGAAAGTTTCGCACGCTAAATCGTCCGATATGTCTTAGCTCCGTTGCGCTTAAAATTCTGGAAAGTAGCATTGGATACCATATCAAGAAGTCAGTTGATCTTTTTTTAATCTCGCAGTCGCTGCATTCCTGTATCAAAGGTTAGTCTGTCAAAACTGGTTTCCAAGCTCTCATTCCGCAAATTGAAAAATCTCTCGCTCTTAAAGAGTATACGCCTATGGCAAAAACTTAACGTAGTCACGCTAGAATCTTATCAGATAATATAACTACACAGCTCCAGACAATCTACTGTTCCTTCAGGTTTCCATTCGCATTTCGAGTAGAGTTGAATGAATTGATGGTTTCACCTTCAAGTATGGGCGTATTCACGTGTATACCAATGGCTGAACACTGAACAATAAAGTTGGTAGTTGGCAGCAATGTTCAGTGGCTGGAGAAGAGCATATCCGTGTTTATCACAATGGACCTCCCATGCGCTTATGTGTGTTTTTGGTAAGGCTCTCCAATTGACAGAAACTGAATTTAACCTAATTTCGAAATCTGACCTGTAAACCTAAAATCCTACACCACTCAGTAAGCTTGAAATGAATTCTATATGACACAGAACACGTTGTCTATCGTACCGTAAGAGTTATGGTAATGACGACTTATTCGATACGTGCAGTAAAAGGGGCTGCATTTGAGAATTTAGTATCATCGGCTTTAAATTTCCATAAAGATTCAAAGGTTTGAAATACTTTTAGATATCCTAAAAGAGACTCGACAATCCAAACGGAAGCTATTCAAAGTTTATTCATAGCTATGGCCCGATAATTGCCATGTTAAAGGATAAATACAAGTAAAGTATGTACACTGATAATGTAAACCTGCAATTTAAGGCAAAATTTGATTACGAAGAGCTATTATCTGGAATGTATAAATGATCAAAGTCAACAGGATTTATTGGTTTTGAATAGGAGCTGGTCTGGCAGAAGCTATTTGAAAATGTGGTTGACTCTGTGACGCCGTCTTGAAAAACCGTTGATCAAGAAAATAGTTTCTTCACCTATTACTTCCCATGCAGGCATTAGATTTAAGCATTAGGTTGATGTTAGCTTGATCCAAACTTATCAAATTATTTGTTACAAATTTAGGACAGCGCTGACAGCTGCAATGGTTTCAGTTTTTTTTTTGCAACGAACTTGAAACCACGACGCAATGGACATCAGTTAAATATGTTTGTGCTTAGGAACACCTAGAAAGACTGATATCCGAAGAAATGCGGAGGACATGTGCCAATATAATTTCAGATTTCATATATCTGAAATGCTTACAAAATCATTTTATCATTTTTTCGTATTAGCGAACAAATCATCACATCAGATATTTAGCAAAGAAAAACTTAATGCTAATATTTGTCAGGAAATAAGTGTTCAAAATGACCAGTGAAGCCACCAAAAGTATATTAGAAAAAGTAAAAGTTTACCTCTCCTTTGCTTCAGTTAAACCAGTGCTCAAAAAGACCAACTAGTTTGGCCGTCCAGCGTTTTTTATTACTTGCACTCCAACGTTGACCAAAGCTGGAAGGTAAGTGCGTACGTGCGTCAGAGACTTAGCTCTACCCAGCTCTGAGCGAAACAAGTACCTTTCCTTGCATCCGATACAAACCATGCGGTAGCAGCGGGGAAATCGCAGGGCACAACTGCGCTGAACACTAGCAATGCGCTTCCGGAACTTCTTAGTTCGAATCGCATCTCACCAAATTTCAGCTCAATATAGCAAGATGGAATCGGTCGTTACCATCAGCAGCCTCCGTCTCTTCTCGCTGGGAACGAAGTGAAGGCTACCAGAGCCCTATCACATGTTCTACGAATATGATCCCAACATGTCACTCTAAGATACCTGACCGACTTGCTGGTCTGGACCTCGTCGGAACCTACTGTCACTGGTATTATAGTTGTTATCCTCCGCGTAGTCAGCATGACAGTCTCTGTTTTTGAGACTGCCAGCTGGAGGCCGTGCATGGTCATTCACCGATCAACCCTACTCATAATTTGATTAAGTCTTCGTTCAGCGAAATTGGCAGATTTGGAAGTGATAGCTGCTGCGACGCCATCAGCATAGCCTACCAGGAACATATCCGAAGGTATTCCCAGGCGCAGCAGATTATTGTACATGATGTTCCAGAGGTTAGGTCCCAAGATCGATCCTTGCTCAGCACTCGAAGGGACAGGCTTCTTTTTGAATCCACCTTCTGTATCATAGAGCAATTATGAGTCCCTGAGGTCATGTCCCGTATCGTCACTAGCAAGTAACCAATGATACGGAACTTCCGCTCAAGGTCACACCAACCGATCTGGCTTGATGACTTGCCTTTTCCGCTCTTACTACGGCCACAACATCCTCTGGCATAGATTATTGATTGTCATTTCCGAAAGCCATGCTACCTGCAACAAATATCACCAGCCGATCTCACTGCTGACAGCAAGCGCCGGTTGAGCAACCCTTCGAAAAGCTTCCCCACAGTGTTCAGCATGGACAGTGGAAGGTATGCCGATGAATTACCCAGGTCACGCTTCTTTTGTCTACTTTCCATTGCAACGGGAAGACTCTTCCGACGAAACATGAGTTATATAAATCCAATAATAGATGCGGTTGACTCTCTGCCACGACTTAAAGCCCCTCGACTGGCATTCTTTCAGGACCCGGAGCCTTCCGGTTCTTCAACCTGACACTGCACTGTTTAGCTCTTCGTCCGTAAAAGGAGAAACATCCGCCTGGCTGACAATGATGGCATCATCGATTCTTGGTGGGTGCGCCGGCAGCAGTGAACCAGCGATACACCCTATGGATATCGCATCCTAGGCCGCATGCAGCCAAGTCTACGTGTGAACAATTTGTAGCCATCTTTTTACAGGTTTGAGTTGACCTCGTCATAAAGAGCCTGCCATTTGGCATGATTACTCATCGTGGTGGCCTTTTTCAGTTCCTTCTTCGCCGCAACGTGAGCAGCAGATAGCCTATTTTTGGCTTGCTGCGCCCGGCACCTGCACGCTAAAGCGATGCGTTGCAGTTTAGCGATTTTTTCGTTCCACCATAACGCAAGTTGCTTCCCACAAAATGGTTTTCGTTTGCGCATTGAAGCCTCACACACCTTACGTGGCCTCTGCTGCTGCACGAGTCACTGGGGTCCTAGATGTTGGAGGCTCCGCTTACGAAAATCCACCCCTACTGCTTCACGTCAAAGTAATCTGACCTTGTGAATGTCGTTTTCAGTCGCTGACCTCTTCAAAAATTATAGGGATAGAAATATGTTTGGGGCTGCCATCCGAACAATTTCCAAAGCTTATTTTACTTAATTTCATTGTAGATGTTTGTCATACGAATAACTAATAGTAGCATTTGCTCGTATAAACATAACAAAAGCGCCTAGTGTTGGTAACCTTTTGGCAACCTAGCCTGCGAATTTTGTTTCGATCCACTTTTTTTTCCTTTGATCCAATTTCCATTGGAAATAATAGAGGTACGAGCAATTTAGTGCTTCCATTCGCAAAAATTTTCAAATTTTCAGAAATCTAAATTTTTTTGTTTGTAGTCAAGAATGATAATATTGCATACTAAAGACATGGCAAAAAATTACGAAAAATACCATTGTTGGCAGCTCTATCATGATTTTTCAACCGAACTCCTACCTAATTTGGCCAACAAGAAAATCCATTTCCGATATGAATTGCGCTTTGATTTTTTGACTGCACCGGAAGTTGCGGGACAAACAGCTTTATTTTGATAATTAAATTTTACAGCTGGCAGCTCCAACCTAATTTTTTAATCAAGTTTCTGTTAAACTTGTTTTTTGTGGTTTTTTTCCAAGATGGCTCAGGCTTGCCCATATTTCGAAACTATTTCTTTCTGACCGGGTCCCACTTAAGGTTATTCCAATCTGTGAATTTCAACTGTAACTGATAATTGGGTCGTCAGTTCTCGTGACAACTTTTCTGCTTAGGTACCTGCTGTTTTTTAATTTAAAACCACACACGCATTTCTAATATTACATTACAATCATATAATTCTCTTGAGAGTAATGACAATCTGAAATTTTGCAAACTTTCTATGCCTACTTTTCGGCGCTAATGCACTTATCGGCACATAGGGTTTTAAATTTCAAAAAAAAGTATAACATTCAAACAACTTTAAATTTCATTTTCAAAAAACAGTTTTAAATTTCACTTTCTTAATTGGTTTCTATTATTAGTATTTTGTTTTTTTCAGAATTATAGTGATGCCTAGAAATTCACTATTACTTCCACCGCGGCCAAAGGGTTCAAAATATTTAGCTAAATCGAGAACGCCTTATAACTAATATACAAAACAAACTCCTCAAAATTTCAGCAAGAACGGATGCCGCGATGCGGAGGAAAACGTGGATAAATTGTGTGTGGATATATATATATATATATATATATATATATATATATATATATATATATATATATATATATATATATATATATATATATATATATATATATATATATATATATATATATATATATATATATATATATATATATATATATATATATATATATATATAATAATAATAATAATATGTATAATAATATATATATATATATATATATATATATATATATATATATATATATATATATGTATATAGGTCTGTTTCCGTACTTGAATCTATTATAATATATGGGGCATTTCACGTGAAGCGGACAACGAAAAAAATCGAGGTTATGGATTTCGTTCATATTGTGCGTAATGGTACTTCTAGAAGATATGAATGTGGATGCACAAGTTTTTGTTTCTATGAGGTTTAGTTGCCGAGTTATGGGCTTCTGAATAATTGACAAAATTGATAAAAGGTTTTTTTGAAAGCGGATTCTGAGATTCAAAATAAAATCTAAAAAACATTAAACATAGTGATTGGTATAGAAAATTAGCTATTCTTTTTAATTTTGAAATTAGATTTGAAAAATAAATTTTTTTTCCTATGTGGAACCGGAAATGGACACTTTAACTCGTAATTTGAATAATTTGGACCAGGTTAATTTTGTTTATTTTTATAACAAAACAAAGCTTAAAGTATACTTATTTTATCATAAAAGTTTTAGAATGGGATGGCCAGTAGTTTAGGAGGTAGGTGAATTTCAATATATAAAAGTCGCATGAAACGTGGTACCGAGAGCTTGCTTAGGACAGCTAGTTGGCTCGAAAACAAAAATTGATTTGAAATGTGATTAGTAACGCCATCTCTTATTTGAAAAATGTTTTATTTTCCCATAAAAACCCAATTAAAATATATAACGCATATATAATATATTTGACGCCAAGCCAATTCAAATTTTCCGTTATTTTTCGAGTTACTGTTCAACGTTTGCAATGACTATTACTTTCGTTGATAAGTTAAAGAGTCTTTATTATGTGTATTATGTCTCCGTTCGGCTATCGATGTTTCAACCTATTCGATTTGAAGTTTCATCGGAACGCTAATGACCTAAGAAAAATTCCAAGAATATTAGCAGAAAATAAATTATGTCGAATCTGCAGGGAAAAACTAATCGTAGAAACACCTCTAGTTATTAAAAAAAGAACTAGTTTAAGAAACGAGAGTAAACTTGTAAAAATTGTGAAATAAATTCACTTTTCCATACACAAGTACCTTTTTTTCACTAAGTAAATCAGCATTAGCAATTTTTAATATTTTTTCTTCTATATATAAGTGACACAAGTGATATATAATAGTTTTACTACAAATATTTTGCTTTCACACTCACTACCTATCATAATCAAGCTCCCGGTACCATGCTCCATGCGACTTTTATGTATTGAAATTCACCTACCTCCTAAACTACTGGCCATCCCATTCTAAAACTTTTATGATAAAATAAGTATACTTTAAGCTTTGTTTTGTTATAAAAATAAACAAAATTAACCTGGTCCAAATTATTCAAATTACGAGTTAAAGTGTCTATTTCCGGTTCCACACAGGAAAAAAAAATTATTTTTCAAATCTAATTTCAAAATTAAAAAGAACAGCTAATTTTCTACACCAATCAATATGTTTACTGTTTTTTAAATTTTGTTTTGAATCTCAGAATCCGCTTTCAAAAAAACCTTTTATCAATTTTGTCAATTATTCAGAAGCCCATAACTCGGCAACTAAACCTCATAGAAACAAAAATTTGTGCATCCACATTCATATCTTCTAGAAGTACCATTATGCACAATATGAACGAAATCCAGAACCTCGATTTTTTTTCGTTGTCCGCTTCACGTGAAATGCCCCATATTAAAATAGATTCGCAGCAAGTCGTTTCCGTACTTTTGCTGCAAGCCAAATGCAAGCCAAATTTTGCAGCAAAAAGAAGCCAGCTGCCAAATTCTGTTACTGCTGCAGTTTGCTGAAGTACGGAAACAGACCTTATATATGTATATATGTATGTCTTTTTACATACATATATAGAAATATGAAGTTTCGGCAAAACGGGTTTAATAGTAATCTTATTCCAACATTAGTAAAATGGAATGATTTACGAAGAAAAATTCTAATGTCAAATTTACCTATTTTCAATTTTGACTCAATCAAACGATCACTTTGTATTCGTTGCAATCTAAATAGCTTGTTATTTTCCAAATTTAATTTATAATTATTTTGACCGTGGTGCCCCGAAAAGCAAACAATTCACAGCGCAAGTGTGATTTCTACCGTTGATAACAAAGTGCAACGACAGGGTCACATCATCCGTCATTCTATACCGAAACGAAACTGATATTAATTTGATATTTGAACAAATAAAGCTCATTGCAGGTATTCGATTAATTTTTCAAGTTATTTTCTTGCTAACATTTTGAAAAATATTTTCCATAGTCATAGATTATCAGTATTGGAGCAATTACTTCAATTCCAAAGTATCTTATCGTATTCGAATGCGCCTGGAAACATGGTGTTAAATGTTTCGCAGCAATATTGATATTTTATGGACGTGACAAAGTAGTGAAATGTATCAGTGAAATTTAGAATTGAGGTATTGATTTGTAGAGGTCATATAATGATCGACATGATCCTGAAACTGTCAAGAAATTTTGAATATGTAAGTGGTTTGGAGGAAGATGAAGAGAGTTGGACGTTTTGTATATAAGACATCTGAATTTGATGAAACGACATCAGTGTGGTGTTGGGACTACAGAGAGGAAGCATGAAGTTATTTGTGGTACTAGCATTAGTCGCTCTGGCTGCTGCCAATCGAAATCCCTTCTGGGATAGGAATCAAGGCGGAGGTATTTTGCTGTGAATTTTGATTGAGAAAGGTTTACAATATTCTTATTATCGTGAAAGGTGGGGCTCGCTTCTTTGGCGATAGACTGATGGGAGACACTGGAATGGATGAAGATATCCGTTGGAGTAGATATGGTGGAAAACTATGTAAGTAATCCGTTAACCAAACATTACCAGATTGAAATATGTTTTTGGATTTTCAGACGATTCACGTGAACGCTACGACCAAATAAATAACGTTGATCAATTAAGGATGACAAATGATATGAACGTTGGTCGTACAGGAGCCTTCAACGATCGAATTGATCAAGTTCGTGTTTTAGACAACATTGACAAGAAACTCGTCAAGCACGATGATGACTTGAAAATGAAACTACTTGGAGACGACAATTTGTTGTTGAAACAAAAATTCTTCCTAGACGTCCTTCTAAGCGTTCACAAGCCTCTTGTCAATGACGATTTGACGCGTGATGTTCATATTGTTGATGGAGAGAATAACTACAAGAACTTTGACAAAGTTGTTGACTTCTTCCGTATGATCAGAAACAAAGAGGAACTACTTCCACGCAATCGTGTCTTTTCTGTAACGAACAAAGTCCATCGAAAACAAGTGAAAAATCTTTTCAACTTGTTTGTATACTCAAAGAACTTCTTGGTATTCCAAAGGAATGTATTATGGGCTCGTAAAAATATCAACGAAGGAATGTTTGTTCATGCCCTTATCGCAGCCATTTTACATCGTGATGATATGGCTGGCGTAAAAGTTCCAGCTCTGTATGAAATTATGCCATACAAGTTCCACACCAGCGTGACCATTAACAAGGCTCTGAAACTCAAAGACACTGTTGCGAATAAAAATGATCTGATCATATTCAACCGACACACCAAAGACTACCAGATGATGAACGACGAAGGCAAACTTGCCTACTTAACCGAAGATATTGGCTGGAACATGTACCACTATTTCTTCCATATGGAGTTCGCATCATGGATTGGAGGCAAGGACTTCAATTTGTTCAAGGAACGTCGTGGAGAGAAGTATTTGAACTTCATCCAGCAGATATTGGCTCGTTATAACTTGGAGCGACTGTCGAATGGATTGGGAGACATCAAGGATATTTCTCTATACACAAATTTGAAGACTGGCTACAACCCGATGATGATTCACCGAAACGGACTGCCGGTTACGATGAGGAAGAACTATTATGATGTGCGCTCAACTGGTGATTTCTTCTTGATGAACCGTGCTAATGATTTCCAGCGCAGGATTCGCGATGCCATTGATAAGGGCTTCTGCACCAGCATTGATGGCGGAAAGGTTGACTTGAAACGATCGGATGCTATTGACATCCTCGGCAACATGATTCAGTCCAACATTGATTCAGTAAACAACAGATTCTATGGTGGTTTGATGCGAGATATGGCCCGACTTTTAGGAGGAGCGCATGTCAGGAATTCAGATAGTTTCAAGCTTACCACTAGTGTCATGGAACATACGGAAACTGCTCTTCGTGACCCAGTTACCTATCAACTTTTTAAGAGAGTAATGAAGGTTGTGAGAATGTACAACGACTATTTACCAACTTACAAGAAGGACGATTTACTCCTTGACGGAGTTCGAGTCAAAAATATTCGCACCACCAAACTGATGACATATTTTGACTTCTTTGACGTTGATATAAGCACAATCGTCAACCAAGATAATTTCAGGAACAACGAAAACCGCGGTACTGACGAGCGTACAGGAGGAACTGATAGACGAGTTGTAGCTAGACATATGAGGCTTAACCACGTCCCATTCACTTTCAACATTGATTTGGCGGTTGATCGTCCACAGAAAGTGGTTATCAGAACATTCTTAGGTCCAAAGTTCGACAACAATGGCAAAATTTGGAAACTCAAAAACAATCGTGAAAACTTTGTCGAAATCGATAAGTTCACGCGTGACCTGACTAATACTGGAGAAGTCACCATTCAGAGACATTCTCGTGACTTTGTTTACACGGTCAGAGATCGCACCACCGTTATGGACATCTACAAACGAGTGCTTTTGAACAATGATGTCAACAAACTGATTGACTTACACGTTGACGAAGCCAACTGTGGTTTCCCAGACCGTCTTGTATTGCCAAGAGGCTGGGAAGGTGGTATGCCTCTACAAGTGTTTGTCATTGTCACCAAAGCCAAGGACATTGTGAAGAATGACCGCAACCAGAACTTGATTTGTGGCAAGCACACTCTGATCAATGAAGCCGATGACAGGACTCTCGGTTTCCCATTCGACCGACGCATCGACGAAGGTGAATTCTATACTAGAAACATGTTGTTCAAGAATGTGTTCATCTACCATGATGACAGAACCAACCAAATGGTGCAAAGGATGGAAGTCGATGACAATCAGACAATCGATTGGAAGCGTTGGGACGTTAACAGGATGACAGAAGGCCTCACCACTGACGACATGAAGTTTGTTGACTCACGCGAAAGACTAGACAACGTCGACCAGATGGATGTTATGAGAATGAAGATGACCGTAGTTTAGGTGTTAAATATGTTGTGTAATTTGTTTTTATTTAGCAATAAAGTGATTTTTGACGAGCATTGAAAATATAGTGACCTTATAATTTTTCTCGTTACGTATCCTGGCAAGTAGAGCACTGGCTGCTGGTGCGATAGGTCCCTAATTCGAATTTACGTAAGAAAGGAAGCCCTAGCACTAAATTTTGAGTTGAACTAACCTTCAGTACCTGAATCCAGAGGCAAAGTAAGGCGTAAAACTAAAACTTTCGTGTAAATTTCGATAATGAAAATGAAGTCTGTCCAACTCGACTTTCCAAAATCAAAATGCGTTGTGATTAGGTAACTTTGCTATTTTGCGTGCTAGGATGTAGGGCGATTTAAATTTAATATTTCGTTAGTATATATCTTCCGATATAGAGGGTAATTTAACAACAATGATTCATTGCATCATCTTTTATTTATCAGGAACAGTATCCTTTCCTTCTTAATAAAGAACAGGTAAGTTTAAACGCTATCAGCAATGCTATGTTTTCGTTATTGTGAGCACATTTATTTTATTTGATTTCGTTATTGTCCAATATCTTTTACCACCCCTTCTGCGCCCTAGCCTGTTTCCTACTTGCCGGCTTGAGCATCGACTTCCAACAGGACAACAATAATGATGACGCTTTGGACAATAAAAAAATCTCTTATTGCTATTATTCGCAAGCAGGGGATGAAATCGAATGGTTACTAAACGATTTCTGAGATGCTTCGCTCTGCCCCTCTCTCACATTATATCCGAATAATTTCATTGATTTATAGCCACAAAATCTCTTGCTGCTATGTTGAAGAAAAGTATCGAACCTTTGGTTTTGCGGATGGTACGAAAATGAAATCATGACAACTCTCATAAATCTTGACATAAGCTGCCAAATGAGAATATTATCGATTGTAGTTTAAATCAATTGCCCCTGGGAGGACACACTCGCAAAGAGATGACAGAGAAAATGATGAGGGAGGTAAAACGAAGAAAGCGAAGGTAAGTTTGATATTGTCGAGTGATTTGTTTGTGATTAGCTTCATAGTATTGTAGAGTTTGTAACGGTGGTTCGTATTGTTCTATGTGCGGTTTCAAGAGTGTGTAGCGATAAGGCGAGTTCGATGAGGAAATAATTTAGATGCTTGAAAATTAGTTTGAAATTGGTTTCTGATAAATAGCGACTCTAATCTTATAACGGTATTTGGCTGTTGGGAAGTGATATAATGCTGGAAGCTTTTGTTTGTTTTAAGGACTGAAAAATAAGATGAGTTTCAGGTTGGTGATTTATGAGCTTCTGGTAAGAACTAGACAGAGAGTAGAATATCTTTTGACATTCAGTCCAGCACAAATGAGATGAAGATTAGAACACATTGGCACTGCTTTTCCCACCATTTGGAACATAAGAAAAGCCCCACCCGAGAAACATACCTTAACTCATGAATAGTCTGGATATCTTAAAAGATACAGTGCTTGGAGACAAAATATACCCAAGAGGACGCAGTACTCGGAGTCATTTAGATTCGCTCCGAGCTATCAAACAATTACCATATTTATCAGCGAAGTGTTTATCAAAGATGACTGACTCACTATCAAATCAATTTCAAATCTTTACCAAACAAGCACCTTCAAATCTTTACCAAACAAGCTCTTTGCTTTGGCATTTATGTATTCATGGCCACACTATCATCATTCAATTACTTTTTGTTTACCTTAACTCAAACTTACATTTGTGATACACATTGTCACTAATTCATTCATGAAACCATGCTTTTTTTTTTAATTTGACAACTGAAAAGCCGTAACAATATTTTCGGCTACTAATTCGTCCTATTAAAATAACTTTTTTTTTAATTTGGCAAATTTAATATTTGTTTCAATCTGGACTTTCCTCTAATTGCCCTTTGGACACAGTGATGTCGGTCGTACATGATTAGCAGTAGTTCCGCTCATTCGCGTTAAAATAATGTTTTCCATCTTGCTTGCATTGCTTTGTTGCGCTCGGCAACGCCACTGTGCCTGTCTTGCTGAGGTGGTAAGCTGCGCAGATGAGAAAGAATACCAGCTAATAATTTTGTTTGACTATTTTTATTTAAAATATTATGATGCAAAGTCCTAAAAATATAAAAGTACTACCAATGAACACCTTAGATAGCCACCTTTCTGCCTTTTGTATTTGCATAATTTTTATTAATTCAGAATTATTTAGCTTTTGGGTAATAGCATTTTCTATAGACAAGATTCCAAGACCTGACAGTCTCTCTAAACACATAGTAGAACGTAAATTAGGTTAGGTTGTACTGGCTGGCACATGGCCACACATAGACCTACCGGTCCGTATTGATACCAGATAAATGGACCTCGAGAAAGGAATTCAGTCCAAGCGGTGATCAAAGGCCCCGGACATTTCCGCGAACTGAAGGATGTCCTTCAGCTCTTGCTCTGCCACGTGCGAGAGATCCACCAGCCAGTATCACAGTCTGGTTTTCCCCAGTGCCGGGCAGTGACACAGGAGATGCTGGATAGTTTCTGACACCCCCGGCTCTTGACACCTTCTACAGGTGTCGCTCGTTAGGAGTCCCATTTTCATAGCATGTGCTGCTACAAGACAATGACCAGTAATGATACGAACGAGTCGTTTGCAGTCAATCCGCGCTAACTCGAGGAGGTACTTGGTCGATGCGAGATTGTATGACCCCCACATTATTTTTGTTACCCTGCAGGTCTGAGTTGCACCCCATCTCCGCGTCGCTCCCTGCATCATTTTGGAGTCGATTGAGTACTTAATCATCTGGATATGAGTAAGGATGTTAACCGTTTCCAAAAGGGGAAGACTAGCCCCATACTTGGCTAACGCATCCGCCTTTTCATTTCCATCAATACCATTATGACCGGGAACCCAGAAGATTCTGACTCTTTTGCTGTTACCCAGTCTGTTCAGGGCCTGAATGCAATCGAATACACACTTCGATTTGTATGTGTGAGACAGCAGTGCTTTTACCGCCGCTTGACTGTCCGTAAAGATGTTTAGTACTTTGCTAGTAGTATCTTTGGCGTATATGAGGTCTGCGGCTTTACTTATCGCAAACACCTCCGCCTGGAAAATACTACTGTGATTCGGAAGCCTGAAAGCTGCTTCCATAGCTGCATCTGCAGAATATACTGCAGCACCCACTCTTGCAGCTGTCTTCGAGCCGTCAGTGTAGGCCTAGCTATCGCCAAGTAGATCCAGTTCGTCAAAGCAGGGCTTAGACCCCACGTTTTACCCAGCACTCTCTTGCTGGCATAAATCGCGTTGCTTGCCCGCTTAACCCTTTCCTCTAAATTCGCCTTCCATGTGAACTTGCGGTCCAGAATAAGACCCAAGTACTTAGTTTGTAACTTGAGACCTAACTTGGAGCCGCCCAGCATGATATGGTCTAAATCCGGGGTTTTATACTTCCTAGTGAAGAGCACAATATCCGTCTTATTGGGGCTAATGCAAAGACCCACGGTATTCGCCCACTCCTCAACCAGCCCTAGAGAGTACTCGATGAGCTGACGAAGGGTATGTGGAAACCTACCCGAGACTAAAATTGCAATGTCGTCAGCGTAGGCCACAACCGTGAGTCCCTTGCTTTCCAACTTTTCCAGAATTGAGTTTGTTACAAGGTTCCACAAGAGAGGAGATAGGATCCCTCCCTGCGGAGTGCCTCTGCAGACTTTTCTTGTAATTTGCGCACCCGACCACTCCGCTGATATGAGCCTGTGGTTAAGCATGTTGCCTATGACGCTACAAATAGCGGGGTGAGTGTTGTGTGCGTGGAGGCTCTCCATAATAGCTGTTGTGTGCACATTATTGAAGGCGCCTTCAATATCTAGAAAGGCTCCCAAGGCGTATTCTTTGTAATGGAGTGCCCTTTCAATTTTGAGGACTACCCTATGGAGAGCCGTTTCAACAGATTTTCCTTTCATATACGCATTTTGGGCTCTCGATAGAGTTGGAGTACCAAGTCTTTGTTTGATGTGAAGATCAAGTAATCTTTCGAAAACTTTAAGGAGGAAGGAAGTCAGGCTAATTGGTCTGTAGTCCTTCAGATACGCATGGTTGACTTTACCTGCCTTGAGTATAAATACAACCTTAGTAGTCCTCCAGGCTGCAGGTACATGGCTTAGCACTAGGCAACCTTTGTAAATTTGTGTTAGCCAGGAAACAGCAAGCATACCTGTTTTTTGAAGCAAGACCGGCAGAACTCCATCCGGACCTGGAAACTTGAAGGGCTTGAAGGTGTCAATTGCCCAGACAAGCCTCTGCCTGGTGACAACTCCGCCAATGCCTTCGATGTCACGATTTAAAGGGGTGGAGTCATCCAAACAGCCCGAAAAGTGAGTATCTACGAGGATCTTCAGCGTTTCCGAGCTGTTGCTCGTCCACTCCCCATCAAACCTGCATAACAGGCTAGGCGTGACAGGGCGTTTAGCCAGCAAGTTTCTAAGTTTTGCCGTCTCCGAGGTGAATTCAATCCTACCGCACAGCTCTTTCCAGGAGCTCCATTTGGCTTTCCTAATTTCCGTTATGTAGAGTCTAAGTATGTCCTTGTATTCGTCCCAACATTCCCTACAGTCAGCTACTTTGGCCAACTTAAAGAATTCTCGTACCTGTCTTCTGCGACAACCCAGGTCTCTGTTCCACCAGGGTGGCTTAGGTTTGCGCTTCGGACAGACTTTGGGACAGGATCGTTCAAAAGCTTTATCAGTTTACCAGTAAGAGTGTTGACCGCAGATTCCAGGCCAGCTACAGAGCTTATCCTGGGGGGAGGGCCTAAGTCGTTGGTCACATCCCGTTTGAAGTTCTCCCAGTTTGTTTTCCTGGGGCTGCGAAACGACCGAGAAATGCGAGTTGGGTTGAAATTTAAGCTGTAACTAATGTAACAGTGGTCAGAGAATGATGGACTTCCAAGAACCCTCCAATTCTCTATTAACTGTTCATAAAGATCATTGTGAAGAGTTATATCTAGAACGTTAACACTTCGAGGTCCCCTATAAGTGGGGGTGTTTCCTCGATTTGCCACGACTAGATCATAATTAATAATAAAATTGAGTAAAGACTCACCTCTATCGTTAATATCGCTGCTGCCCCAGACAGTGTGATGCGCGTTGGCATCCGCTCCCACGAGTAGCAACTGGTGACTTTTCCGATCTCACCCGGCGGAGCGGGTCGATCGTATGCCATGTAGGTGGATGCTAGGAGCAACTGCTCCTCTTCGTCCCCCTTACATGCCACCACCGTCAAATCGTCTGTGCTGAAATTAGACAGAAGATAAGCGTGCATATCCTTCCTCACCAGCATAGCCGTTCTTATTCTTGCTACTGCGGTGGGGAAGAACAGATTGAAATCCTGTGACGCGAGTCCCGCAACCCGACCCCCCACAGAGATCCAAGGTTCCTGAACCAGCGCCACATCAAACTTACCTTCGTCGAGTGTCTGCAGTAGTTCAGCCGAGGCCAACTTACTGCGGTGCAGATTGATCTGCAGCAGTTTGAGTGCTGGCCGCGGCATCCTCTTTGACCGGCGCCTCTTCTTTCTGGGCATCGGCCGTTGTACTTTGCAAGTCAACGGTGCCCAGATCCCTCTCAATTTCGCCAGCCTCCAGGGTGTTCTCATTTCCATCCTTCGGGTGGCGTTTTCTCAGGCGCAGGTAGACATTACCTACACACCAAGCCATCTTACCAAAGCGCGGGTAAAGCAGGTCGTCAGCCTCCTTGTTTATTTGGAGGATGTACACCTGCCCTCCGTCCTGAGCAGCCGGTTTCCCAACATCCAAGATTTTCCAATCATGTGTTGGAATGTCCGGGTTTTGCCTTTGTAGCAACTTCAGGGCCAAATCTGGTTCCACTACCCGCGGTATTGTTACCTTCGCTTTAGGTAGTGTCGGGATGCTCCCTCTGTCAACAATCGCCAGCTGAGCTCCTTCCCATAGCCCCGGTAAGTCCGGGACTACAGTCGTACACCAGCGCAGCGAGAGCTCATCGTTGCATTTGATGATCTTCACACCCTTGAACCAGCCCGCCCCATCAAAAGAAGGCATAGCCAGTTCAGGGTGCTTCTCTATTCGATCAATCATCGCGTTGAGTAGGCCTGACTCTACGATCTTCCACTTCTCAAACGACAATTGACCCAACGGGTTGCTTCGATCTATCAAAGCCACGATGAGGTGCTGTTTAGCCACATCACTGCCCTTTATGACTTTCTTCGGCTTCGAGGTAGAGGGTTGTTGGACCCCTTACCGACTGGTCTCGTTTTTAGGCCTCTTGAACTCCGGTTTTTCCTCCTCAGCGGAACTCTGCCTTGTATCTGCCAGCTTCTTTGAGAAGCTCTGCTCCACTTTGTTGTGGAAAACAGAGTCCTTAAGAGCCAGCCTTTCTTTGCCAGCGAAGTACTCGCGGCCTTTTGCCCCGTCGCCCGAGCCCAGCACAACCGATCCTTCTCCTCTGCAGAAAGGGAAGGACTGTCGCCGAGCCTGTCAAGCCTGTTTATAATTCGTCGCCGAGCCTGTTTATAATTCGCCAGCGCTTTCTTGCCCTCTTTGCTCGGCTTTGGCCTGTTCCTCTTCTGGGGACCAGCACCTTCGCCTCGCTCAGGTGATTTGAGGAGTTCTTCCTCCACTTCGGTCGAAACCATGCTCTCCGAGTCCGAGTCTGTGAGCACTCTGGCACCCGAACGCATTAGCTAGCTTCCTCAAGCGTTGTTTTTCGAAGTGGGGATCGTTGTAGCTTGGAGCTCCTTTTAAAAGGGTCCGCCACCGATTCCACCACCTCTGCGTTTATCGTAGGACCACTTGTAATTGGATCTGCTACGGTGGCCAAGTGGTCAACCTCCATAGCATTGCAGTCGATGGATAACGACGACCCGGGGCTTGCTCGCTCACCCCTGACGGCCGCCGGTACTGGGTATCCGACTCCCTGTACCGTAATTTTATCTCCTTTGTCTTCGTCCATATTTGGTTTTCTGTTCGGGGTCACCTTCCCCTAAGGTCACTTTAGCAAGGCAGCAACTCATCTGGCTGATGGGCCACTGCCCTGAGCCCCCTCACCGCAGCAAGGTCGGACCGTTGAGGGGGGAAGAACGTAAGTTAGTTTTTATAAGTTTTATTTTACTGAAACTTCGTTCACCTTTAGCAACAGTAGCAGGTATTGTCAGCAATACACAAAGTACTGTCAAAACATTCGGAAAATATATTGCGAATAATTTTTTTAATAGTTCTGAGAACTTTAAGTGGCTCTGCTCATTGAAGATTTTTTAATAATAGGCTCAAGCTCATAAGCTCTATAACCAAATTAAAACCAGATACGTCGCATTTCCCTCCATCAGTTAAACTGATTTGCAAATCCCCACAGGCTTTTTCCAACATGGATTTTCAGGGATTTTTTTGATGTTGGAGAAAAATGACCACGTATTATTGAAGCTATATAATTGCTTCAATTGAGTGACCAATGCGCTCTCAATCGTATCAATCACAGGGTAAAAATGATTCATCTTAAACAATTCTTCAAGATCACTAAGTGTCTCATTTACGGCTTCATACTCAAATAATCTTTTCTTTCTTTGGGACCTTATTTACAATGGGCCCTATTCTGAGAGTCATCTCACGTGAGATTTCTCGTCACTTGGAAAGTCACGTCACTTACGAATCTGTATTCTGAGAGTCACGTGAAGTGACTCTAGGTAAGGTGCATAGGTGAGGTGACTATAAATTTGTGTTTGAATGGTAACGCCTGAACGTTTGAAATTTACCATGTCATTGAAGTTGAATTTACCATGTCATTGGCGCGCCCAAACTTTCCTTCCCTTAATATCACAAGTGCGGCTTACTTTGAAGAGGGAGTAAAATAAAAAAAAAAAAAATTCAAATGGAAAGTAAGGAAAATCGAACGCAAACAGGAAATTTCCAGGGAAAAGCAAATGATTAGTGAAATAAAAAAAGAGGACGGTATTTGCAAGTGTACCAGGTATACTTAAACTTGCTATACAAGATTATAAATATAGTGCTTAGGAATAAGTATTGGTGAATATTATAAGTGGTTTTTATGTGTTCGCTGTACTGTTTCAGGCTTTGTGGATGACTCTTCATAAGTCCAATAAGGCACTCAAATTGTCGCTTGTCTTTTCAATAAGAACATCGATCGAAAATAGAAATCTTTGACATTTCATCCGCCAGGAATAGGCTTTGTATCTGTTTTTCTTCTTTGTTAAAATGTTCGCTCGAAAGAATGACGAGATAATGGAAACTTGTCAAAATTTACCTTCACGATTAACTCAATACCAGCTTTTACTTTTTAAGGCTGGTACTTTGCTGGTCAATTTTCGATCGATTTTCTCATTAGAAATGAGCTGAGAATGAGAATGAGCTGCACATACTAAATTAGCGTAAAATGATTGTAGACATGTGTCAATGGCATCTGCGTTTTCAAAACGAAAGCAAAAAACACAACCAATCAAACATAAAACACCCTAAAAATTAACACACAACAACAAAATCACATACGAGCCAAAAATTTATCATAAAACGGCTAACTGCTATGGCGAACACGTAGTCGAGTTTAGCCGCATTATCTCTCTATTAATAAAAAAAGTTTTGGATATTTGGTCGGATTATATTTTTATTTTTCGCTTATAGTAGACACATAAACGTACGAAATCCGACGTGTATATATATATATATATATATATATATATATTATATATATATATATATATATATATATATGTATGTATATATATATGTATATATATATATATATATATATATATATATATATATACATATATATATATATATATATATATATATATATATATATATATATATATATATATATATATATATATATATATATGTACTGCGACTGTGAACTTTTATTGATTTTCGCACGGCTTTAGTACATACGTCCAGTAAAATGTACAATTTCAAATCGTAAATGGTCTGGGGGTTGGTGAGCGAAGCGAGCAGGGGGCGAAACCCCCTAGTTCAAATAAAAATAGATAAATTATCTTCAAAATAAGATTTTTTTACTTTTTCCATGATTCACGATCCAAACTTCGTCAAAATCCTTCTTCTTTTTTTTCTTCAAAATATCAATTTATATCACTTCTGACCACAGTCACTTCAAAATCTCACTTCACGTGACGCTCGTCACTTCATGTGACTCTCGGAATAGCCGACAGATCGAAAATGTCACTTGAGATAAGATGAAGAGATCAAGAGAGTCACTTCATTCGTCACGTGAGGTGACTCTAAGAATAGGGCCCACAATATTTTTGTGCAAGTTGAGTTTGGATGTTAGCGCCCCGTATAGTATTGATTTGAATTTGTTTCCAGCGATTTTTTGCTAGCAAACACATCCCCATTAATTGTAATCAGCGATATCTAAATTTTTATCTTCACAAGTGTCTCCTGGGAATTGTTATATTTTTGGAGCTAGTGCCAGCTGCAATTTGACTCCCACCGTTGACTTCCCTAGCTACAACTCTGCGAAGTGGTGGGCCTTGAACCCGAATTGTTCTTCTGGGACTATTGATTTGTTAGTGACTTCTTTCTCGAGTCGCGAAAGTATTAGGCGTTCGACTAGCTTTCCGATCGAGGAATGGAGGCTGATCGGTCTCCAGTTATGCTTTATGTGGTTTTGTAACAACAGTAATAGTAGCTTTTTTCAGTGGATTCAGAAAAATTTTGTTCGGAAAACCGCATTGGCAATGCCCGTTATCTCTTGGGTTTTGTGTTCTGGTAAGTGTCTGAGGCAGTTATTAGTTATCGTGTCTTGTTCTGGTGATTTTCGTTTGTTAAGCCAAGCTACTAATTGTTTGCATCTTATTTGTACGAGGGATGGGTCTCTTTTTCTCCTTGGATCACTGTCAGTAAAATGTTGGTAGCTCTTTCTTCAATCTCTTTTTTTCTGGTTATATTCCCCTGGATATTTGGGCTGTCTTTGAATGGCAGTTTTAATGTGTCTGCAAAAGCTTCTGCCTTTCCCTCGTTGTCGTATTTGAGGCTATTAGTGCCATGGATTGCTGGTATAGCGACTTTGTTCTTCTGTTTGAAATATTTAGTTAATACCCAAAAATTGCTGTCTCCCGGTTCCATACTTAGTAGGAAGTTTTCCTACTGCTTGTTCCTGAACAGTTAGATCTGTGGGCTGAAGTGATTTGTGAGACGATTCACTTCCCGTTTGGAGCTAGGGTCTCTTGTGCATCTAGTCCTTCTCCTTACTCGATTTTTTTTTGGATCAGCTCTTTAATGTCCCTTAACGTCTCCTGCCAGTTAGTTTTGTTTTTAATTTTCAATTTTATAGTCGGATGGTATCCAGTACTGTGGTCCGCACATTGTGGTGGAAATCCAAGGAAAGACCTGTGGTTAATGGTTATCCCGAAGTGGATAGGCTCACTTGGAATATGTGGGCTAACCTGTGTATTCATGATAAACTTTCTTAGCACAGTTCCCACTTTGTTACTACTGCTTGTCACGGTCGAATGTAGAACGCCCGAACTTCAAGTGTAAAAAGGAAAAAAAAATTAAATACCCTCTACCAATCTTCGCAGGAAAGGATGGTAGAGGGTAGTTAAGTGCCAAGAAGCTCACCGGGTCTAATTATTAACTTAAGGGCTAGGGCAGTAGCTTAGGACGCGAAATCCGCAGGCAGCTAAGCGACAGGTCAATGATGTCTCAAGACACCCGAGATAACTGAAGTCGAATCAATTGAGACAACTCAAATGTATACAATCGCAGCCGAACTAAGACGGGAGTAAACGACCCATAGATAGTTGCAAATCTAAAGTGAAAATGTAATTTCGACGCATGAACACGCAGGGCATCGCACAATTTTGTTCGCCCGGGCTGGCGGCTCCTGACCTGGGCCAACATTTGACCCAGATAGATCAAGCAGTGTATGCACTACTCAAACTAAGACGAGATTCAAAAGATGCCACGGAGATTAGTTTAAGAGATATCCAGAACAACACGGGATGATTGATCGACGGTGAACCAATCGGAAAAATAGTGCAATCAGTCGCGGAAAGCACACACACTACCGGCGGAAAAATGACGAAGTGAAAGGCGTACGCGCGACACTTCTGATCGATGCACACACAATAATAAACATTGTACTCACCTGAGAAATAAAGTTTCCCCGAACGACTCGGATAGTATGTTGGTTTCATCGCAACTTCAGCGATTTGATGATATTTCATGCTGGCGTCATGCAGTTGAAGTGTTGACAATTCGGATTCCAGAATGTCACCGGTTGGAATGTCAGATGACAGATCAGGGGAAAATAGTACTAAAAAGTCGGAACGATAATGATACCAAAACATTAGATGTGAATTGAATTGGAATTGGAAAGTGCGAATTTTCAAATCAGATAAAGCCAAATGTCGATACCCCCAACGGTCGAGGAAAAGCCGCTTTAGCGGGAAATAGTTGAGTTTTGGGCGAAAACTCTGTGAAGAGCTCCTTTTTGGTTTGAGACTGGTAAGGAGTCGGATGGTGTGGTTTGTGCGGAGACAATTCTAACATTTATTATTCCCGGTACACTTTGGTGATTGGATTGAGACTGGAGACTGGCGAAGAATTAAGCAAGAGCATCGAGATAGATCTGCGACAACTGAAACTAAACTAAGGAAGCGAAGTTTTCTTCCTTTGGACGGAATTGTAATTGGTGGTACGCGGTACGTGAGGATAACTGGACATCAAGCGAAAGGGCCCCAGCGCGGGATGTTACGAACCAGCTCAAGAATCGTCAGCGCCGAAACGATAGAGTCAGGTTAGTTAGTTTAAGAAAATCTTATATATCGAGGTATATGTTAAGTTGATTGTGTCCGATTAGTCGAATTGATGAAGAAATGTTAGAGTATCGCGGTAGAGAGTAGAGAGTAACAAAAGTAAGGTGTCAATGTAAAACATCCTACCAGCCAGTGGTAGAACGGCTCAAACGTGTTTGTTAGTAGATAAGCGAAGTTGAATAAAAGTGAATTGGTCAAGAAAAGATTCAGTGAGCTAGATTTGTGGCACAATCGCGGAACTCCGGTTTTTTTCTTTGCGTGATCGCGAGGAATTCGTATAATTCGACCTTTTTGTTTCCACTGGGCTATCAAGGAGTCTGTCGTCACCTTCTCGCTTCGGGACGGCAGGTGTGCGGTAAATTTCGGTAAAGAAGCGAGTGGCGCCTACCCACCCCTTTCTCCGTGAGCGAAGGCCGCCCGGAATTTACATTCTTGGCCTCATCGAGGGCCCAAGATTCGTGGTACACTATCGCATGAATATAATCGTGACAAATTGGCGCCCAACGTGGGGCGAAATATCGGCAACTAACGGTGCAACGGTGAAAAACGGTATTCGGGAAAACTCGTCGAGCCAAGTCCCAAATTGTGGGAAGGCAGTTAGGCGCGTAAAATCGATATTCATAGTAATTTTAAAGATAGATTTGAGAGTAATTCACGCGATATCGGCTGCATGATCACGATTTCGAGGTTGCTATGAATCTTCTTGAAGTTTAAATTCGTAGAAGTAGATAGAACTATTCTCATGATACTATATGTATATATATATATATATATCTATTTATCTTTTTGAAAACATAATATAAAAGAAAAACTATTTGAATTCTGGATTTGGTGAATCAAGGTGCGTGTCGTAAGGAAAAAATAAAAGGAACGTGTGTGAATGTATATAGGCGAACTATACGGAGTAAATGGTGATTGAAGTGTGAGTGTAGTATAGTATAGGTTAGCTAGTAAGAGGCCGTTCTTTTCCAGGTTTTTAACGTAGAATACGTGGTCTTGTCGCAGCCATTGAGTTCCTGGTGGGTGTTCGGTTGTTAGTGAGGTATCTTGTGCTTCGCGAACTTTCAGGGAATATTTTGCTCGGGAGGGTTGTCTTTTCCTGGCGGTAAAGAAAAAGAAAAAAAATGAAGATCTTGGTAGATCGTCTGAGCAAAGACGAACTCATTTATGAGCTCGCCATCCGCGGGTTTCCAGCAGACACCGTTGACGCTATGAGGAAGACGTTGAGGGCTACGCTAAGGTCTGAGTCGGCATTGGATAGGTCTTATGTTGAACCCGACTATCCCTTTGATTTCGAGACAGACCACGCGGAGATGCGGACTAAGGTGACAGAGGTAGAGGAATTAGTTAACAAAGTTTCAGACGATGGGGCGAGGTCGGAATTCATGAAGGCGAAAGTGAAGACGGAGTTCGGCTTTCGGCGACTAGCCAATATGCGCGCCATCACTAAGGATCAGAAGGGTAGCGTGAAGGAATTACGAAACAGGCTCATCCTGGCGATGGGGACACTGGTTGGAAAGACCGAAGATTCCACCGATGATGAGGGAGAGACAGGCGTTCGCGAGCAGACGGTACCCGTGCAGAAGGAGGCAAGAGGAGTGAGCCCAGCGGAGGTGGCCAAATGGGGCATCAAATTCAGTGGAGATTCGTCGGGATCCATCAACGCCTTCCTCGAACGGGTCGAGGAGTTGCGTCTGGCGAGGGGTCTGTCGAAGCCGCAGTTGTTCAGGGCAGCTGTAGAGTTGTTCGACTCGCGGGCTTTGATTTGGTTCCGCGCTAATCGGGATCTGGTGTCGTCGTGGGACGAACTTGTTCGGGAGATGAAGGCGGAGTTTTTACCTCTGGATTACGAGGACCGCCTGGGGGAAGAGATAAGGAGACGGACGCAAGGGGAGGGGGAATCTATGGGAGTTTATGTCGCGGTGATGGAGCGGCTATTCAGCCGACTGACAACTAGCTGGACAGAAGAGAAGAAACTGCGCATATTGCGCAGGAATATAACACCATTCTATCAGCAACAGTTGTGCTTGACACCGGTGACGACAGTAGCGGAACTGGTGAAGATGGGTCGCACTGTGGATGCGATGAGGGTGTCAGTGGCAGCATTTGTGCCACCCACGACAAGATCCAGACGTTGTTTGGAGCCAGATTTGGCCTACGTGGGAGTAGAAAGAGTAGAGCAAGTGGCAGCGATGGCAGAACAGAGTAGAGTGAAATGCTGGAATTGCAGACGAGATGGGCATGTATCGAGGGAGTGTCCTGAGCCGCGGCGGTGTTTCGGGTGTGGTCGGCAGGGGGTTATGCGAGCCTCATGCTCTGTCTGTCGAACGAGGGCGAACGAACAGGGGCCGCGGGCACGATCAGATCCACCGGCGGCGGGAAACGACCGACGTGCTCGCTAGGCGGTCGAGCGAGCACTTCAAAGAGGCCGCAACAGAGGGCACCCTCTCCGACGGTGGGTTACGCACTAGCGAAGTGCAGCCAGGATAATCGTCCGCATCTACAGGTGAAGGTGATGGGCATAGCGATGGAGGGCCTGCTGGACTCGGGTGCGAGCCGCACGATTTTAGGGGAGAAGGGATGGGTTCAACTAAGGAGAAGAGGTGCAACCCTGACCCAGAACGAGATCGAAGAAGTGAGACTGGCAAATCGTGAAATGTGTCCGGTGACGGGAACGGTGAGAGTGATGTTCGAACTCAACGATCGTAGACATGAGTTAGAGGTGCTGGTGATCCCATCAGTACCACAAGAGTTAATATTGGGGATAGACTTCTGGAAATGCTTCGGAGTAGTCCTTGATATGAAGGGTCAGCAGTGGACTTCGGTAGCCGCTGTAGAAACGATGCCGGGAAAGACGCTGCGGAGCTGGTCTCATCTGACAGCAGATGAGGCCAAGACCTTGTCGGAATTGCTGGAGGAGCAATTTGCGTTGATGGGAGATGGTCTGGGCTGCGCAAAGTCGGTATGCCATGTCATCAAGACAAAGGCACCACCGATTAAACAAAGGTATTATCCGGTTTCGCCAGCGGTACAAAAACAGATCAATGCGGAATTGGACGAGATGTTACGAATGGGGGTGGTGGAGCCATCAACGAGCGCCTGGTCCTCTCCTATACTATTGGTACGGAAAAAAGATGGATCCTTCAGATTTTGCGTAGATTACAGGAAGCTCAACGCAGTGTCGGAAAAGGACGCGTACCCGATACCATATATCACGGCAACCCTCGATAAACTGCGTAACGCGAAGTATCTGTCGACCTTAGACATAAAATCGGCATACTGGCAGGTGCCAATGTCCAAAGAGTCCCAACAGTACACGGCCTTTACAGTGCCCGGAAGAGGTCTATTTCAGTTCCGACGTATGCCTTTTGGTCTACATAATTCGGGGGCCACCTGGCAAAGATTAGTCGACACGGTTCTGGGGCCCACACTCGAGCCTTTCGTTTTTACATATTTGGACGACGTGATTATAGTGACTGAAACGTTCGATCGACATATGGAGGTCCTTCGAGAGGTGTTCGTACGGCTGAGAGAGGCGGGACTCAGGGCGTCCAAAGAAAAATGTCAGTTTTGCAGGTCGAGGCTTAAATATTTAGGGTATGTGGTAGACGAAGAAGGCCTGCGCGTGGACCCAGAGAAAGTCCAAGCCATTAGGGATTTTCCTCGACCAGGCTCCGTAAAACAGGTTAGACAATTGCTAGGAATGGTGTCCTGGTACCGCCGATTCATCCCGGGGCATGCGACGATGGTGTCACCACTTAGCGACCTGCTGAAGAAGGGTCGTAAATTCGCATGGTCCGACGAATGTGAGCGGGCGTTCGAGGATTGTAAACAGAGACTCACGTCGGCTCCAGTATTGGCCTGCCCCGATTTTGACCTGCCTTTCAAGGTCCAAACAGACGCATCGGATGTAGGAATAGGCGCAGTGTTGAGCCAGGCGCACCCAACAGGTGAAAAGGTGGTGTGCTACCTAAGTCGCGCGCTCTCGAAACAAGAACGGAAGTACTCGGCCACAGAAAGAGAATGTTTAGGTGTATTATGGGCGATAGAGAAGCTTCGACCGTATATTGAGGGGACGCGCTTCGTGGTGATCACGGACCATCATTCCTTGGTCTGGCTCAATAAACTGAAGGACCCAAACGGTAGGCTGGCGAGGTGGGCCGTACGCCTTCAACAGTTCGATTACGAGGTGATTCATCGACGAGGCAAGGAGCATGTTGTACCCGACGCGTTGTCCTGCGCAATTGCGGAGGTAGGGGACATTGCGGTGCCCACTGTACCCGACAAGTGGTTCGAAAAGATGGTAGCCAGCGTTCGAAATGAACCCCAGAGATTTGGGAGCTGGCGGTGGTCGGAGCAGGCGCTGTGGAAACAGACTTCGGACGGCAAAGGCGGCGGTAAGAACAGTCTGGGTTGGAAACGGGTGGTTCCGAAAGCAGAAAGAGTGATTATACTGAATCGATGCCACGACGACCCGAAGGCGGGGCACATGGGGGCAGATCGGACTATGGCCCGGGTTGCTCAAGATTATTATTGGCCTCAGATGAGGGCGGACATCAGGGAATATGTTAAGAAATGCAGGGTATGCCAGGCTTGTAAAGTGGAGAGGAGGGCACCAGTAGGGCTGATGGCGACTCGAGCGGGGGACGCAAAAATTCCGTGGGAGATGATCTGTATCGATTTGGTAGGCCCGCTTCCCAGGTCAACACGCGGCAATTCATACATCCTAACCATTCTTGATTACGTATCCAAGTATTCGGTGCTGTTACCCATGAGAAACGCAACGGCATCAGCCGTATTTCGTCTCTTGGAGGAAAACGTCTTCCTGGTATATGGAGTCCCTAGGGTAATCGTATGCGACAATGGGGTACAGTTCAGGGGCAACCAGTTTAAGAAAGCGGTCGAAGAATACGGAACCAGGGTGAGCTATACCTCACTATATCACCCTCAAGCCAATCCTGCGGAAAGAAGAAACCAGGATATCAAGTGTATGCTCAGGTGCTACACATCCGAAAACCACCGCTTGTGGGACCAGCAACTGGCGAGGATAGCTTGCGCCTTACGTACGTATAAACACGAGGTCACGGGTTTCTCACCGTATTTCATAAATTTTGGGAGGGAGATGGTCACTTTTCGGGACGGAATGGAGCCTCCGGTGGAGTCTGGAAGAGACTTCTCCCCCGTGTCGAACGCAAGAGCGTTGGCAGAAGTCCGAGAAGAGGTAGTCCGCAGGATGCAGCGAGCTGCGTCAACAAGTAAACGTCGATACGATCTTCGCCGGCGAACAGTGGCCTTTCAGGTAGGCGACAAGGTGTGGAAAAGGGAATTATGTGCTGTCCGATGCCAGCAAAAAATTTTCTGCCAAGCTAGCTCCGGCGTTCGTTGGGCCTTTTATCGTAAAGGCGAAAACATCGGCATGGACTTTCGAACTGTCCGATATGAAGGGAAAGGGGGTAGGTAATTGGCACGCGAAAGACCTTAAGCCGTTCTTTGGAGGAGAACCGGAGGAAGGAGTCATCCAACGTAGGAAAAAGTGAGCTTCGGGGTTTTGGCTAGCTGATATCAAGAAGGTTTAACCTGGGTGGATTTAGTGAGAGTCAGCGTAGTAGCAAGGTTTCGGGGTGGTTGAAATAACAGATAAGAGGGTTATGTTGGTGGTGGGATGCTGACGCAGTAAATATTGTAAAAAGAAAGGTGGTGGGAGTTAGTTTTACAATATCGGTAGGCTACAGCGAGCAGAATTAATATTATTAGGTAACTTCCGTGGAGGGTCGATTAAGTGTTGTAAAAAAAAAAAAAAATATTTGGTGAAGGGTTAGTAGAAGTAAGCCTAGTATTAGTTAATAGTTAAATTTTGAGGAGTTAGTCGTATGAGCTATTATAGGGATAAAAAAAAGTGAAATAATATACCATAATTTGGGGCGTGACTTCCGTGCTTCTGTTGAGTAGATTTGATGTTTATCTTTTCTTTTTCTTTTCTCCTTTTTCGTCTTGTTTTTGCGCGTCTCAATTTTTATCTTTGTTTTTTTTCCTTCCTTAATTTCCCTCGGTTTTTATCCTAAAATCGAGTTCAGGTCGTATTAGAATATTGAAATATTGAGGGCACAGATACCAACACCCGTTAGAGCTATTAGTTGAGACACATAAGCATGCATGATAAGGTATGTCTGTGATTCGTGGCGTGAATGTGTAATTCAGAATTCAAATAAGCAATGTCAACGACCGGAAATAATTTTACGAGAAACTAAAGCGTACCGAAATATAAAGAAACTCCGAGTCAGAATGTAATTTCGCGCGGTGCCTTAGAGAAAAAGCATCGAGAATTCCCAGGGAATTCTCTGAGGAGAGGGGGGTGTCACGGTCGAATGTAGAACGCCCGAACTTCAAGTGTAAAAAGGAAAAAAAAATTAAATACCCTCTACCAATCTTCGCAGGAAAGGATGGTAGAGGGTAGTTAAGTGCCAAGAAGCTCACCGGGTCTAATTATTAACTTAAGGGCTAGGGCAGTAGCTTAGGACGCGAAATCCGCAGGCAGCTAAGCGACAGGTCAATGATGTCTCAAGACACCCGAGATAACTGAAGTCGAATCAATTGAGACAACTCAAATGTATACAATCGCAGCCGAACTAAGACGGGAGTAAACGACCCATAGATAGTTGCAAATCTAAAGTGAAAATGTAATTTCGACGCATGAACACGCAGGGCATCGCACAATTTTGTTCGCCCGGGCTGGCGGCTCCTGACCTGGGCCAACATTTGACCCAGATAGATCAAGCAGTGTATGCACTACTCAAACTAAGACGAGATTCAAAAGATGCCACGGAGATTAGTTTAAGAGATATCCAGAACAACACGGGATGATTGATCGACGGTGAACCAATCGGAAAAATAGTGCAATCAGTCGCGGAAAGCACACACACTACCGGCGGAAAAATGACGAAGTGAAAGGCGTACGCGCGACACTTCTGATCGATGCACACACAATAATAAACATTGTACTCACCTGAGAAATAAAGTTTCCCCGAACGACTCGGATAGTATGTTGGTTTCATCGCAACTTCAGCGATTTGATGATATTTCATGCTGGCGTCATGCAGTTGAAGTGTTGACAATTCGGATTCCAGAATGTCACCGGTTGGAATGTCAGATGACAGATCAGGGGAAAATAGTACTAAAAAGTCGGAACGATAATGATACCAAAACATTAGATGTGAATTGAATTGGAATTGGAAAGTGCGAATTTTCAAATCAGATAAAGCCAAATGTCGATACCCCCAACGGTCGAGGAAAAGCCGCTTTAGCGGGAAATAGTTGAGTTTTGGGCGAAAACTCTGTGAAGAGCTCCTTTTTGGTTTGAGACTGGTAAGGAGTCGGATGGTGTGGTTTGTGCGGAGACAATTCTAACATTTATTATTCCCGGTACACTTTGGTGATTGGATTGAGACTGGAGACTGGCGAAGAATTAAGCAAGAGCATCGAGATAGATCTGCGACAACTGAAACTAAACTAAGGAAGCGAAGTTTTCTTCCTTTAGACGGAATTGTAATTGGTGGTACGCGGTACGTGAGAATAACTGGACATCAAGCGAAAGGGCCCCAGCGCGGGATGTTACGAACCAGCTCAAGAATCGTCAGCGCCGAAACGATAGAGTCAGGTTAGTTAGTTTAAGAAAATCTTATATATCGAGGTATATGTTAAGTTGATTGTGTCCGATTAGTCGAATTGATGAAGAAATGTTAGAGTATCGCGGTAGAGAGTAGAGAGTAACAAAAGTAAGGTGTCAATGTAAAACATCCTACCAGCCAGTGGTAGAACGGCTCAAACGTGTTTGTTAGTAGATAAGCGAAGTTGAATAAAAGTGAATTGGTCAAGAAAAGATTCAGTGAGCTAGATTTGTGGCACAATCGCGGAACTCCGGTTTTTTTCTTTGCGTGATCGCGAGGAATTCGTATAATTCGACCTTTTTGTTTCCACTGGGCTATCAAGGAGTCTGTCGTCACCTTCTCGCTTCGGGACGGCAGGTGTGCGGTAAATTTCGGTAAAGAAGCGAGTGGCGCCTACCCACCCCTTTCTCCGTGAGCGAAGGCCGCCCGGAATTTACATTCTTGGCCTCATCGAGGGCCCAAGATTCGTGGTACACTATCGCATGAATATAATCGTGACATGCTGTCCCCCCAGAGTCGGTAGTATGCATTTAGATTGTCTGTTAAACAGACTGCTTCTTCCGGGTCAACCAGTTTAGAGAGATTTCGCCTGAAATTGAGTTAGGCTGGCAGGAAATCACCACGAACTTAAAAGACTGAGTATGTACTTTGATTGCTTTTGCCCTTAGTTGATCAAGGTTGGGAATAGTGATATGGTGGTGGCTGATATTTCTTTTACGAAAATGGTGGTGTGTCCTCCTCTGCCAGTGAGTCTATCATTTCTATAGAAGTGATAGTTAGGAAAACGAATATTTTCTTTACGTTTAAGGAATGTTTTGAATGAGAGCTACGAAACCTTTGCAGCTCTTTGTATCAATTCTCCCGTTTTGTTTCTTATGGAATTTGCATTGCACGTGAGGGCTCAAATATGGCTGTGACACTCATTCTGAAGCTTTTCAGATGGAGTTTTTTGGATGTTGGGAATGCAGCAAATATTTCTTGCACCGTTTTCACCATCATGTTTTTCATCATGAACTGAAATTGCTCCTGCATGTTTTAGAAAATATGATTAATGTATTCTGCTTTCCGAATCTGGGTATTATGTTGTAAACGCGGGGCTGGTTTTTGGGTTCTGGGGGATTTGTTGGCTTCGTCTCAGCAATAGTGGCGGTGATCACTCCTTAGCTGCCTGCGCAAATGATTTCTTGAGGTTTTTTTTTAATGTTTCGTCCATCCTTCTTAGCTGGCGGGGTATTCTCCGCCACAGTTTTATTCTCACGCCGGGTTTGGATGCGGTGCTCGCTAGCTCCTCTTTTCTTTTCCGTATTAATGGCACTGCCGATGGTGGAGAGCTATTCACTCGCAAAAGCTGGTGCAATAGCTCCTGATTTTATCGGAAGACCTCGGCGTTCTACCTCCTTTGCTCCGCCAATAATTTTTTGGTTCTCTTTGAGTTGTTGGAGGATTCCCGCCATCCGTTAAGTTATTTCTCTTATCTGGGCAAGCTTAGAAATGTTCCTGTCCTTCTTTCTTAGAGAATCCTCCTCTTCCGCCTCACTTAATTCTTTGTCGGAGTCTAGGTTCAGTTCACAAGCCTCGTTGTCGGAAATTTGCTCCGCGTGATCGTTCCCTTTTATTCCGGCCGGTAAAATAATCTCTCGATTTCGACCTGTTTCGACCTTATGCAAGTAAACGAAAAAATAACTATCATATACTTCAAACAAGACCATACAAAAACAAGTCAAAGCAAGTAATCCCAATAGGCAAAACCCCCAGTGCATCAGGACTGCTAGAAACACTAATGTTCGAAGAATAGTAGAGAATTTGTGCAGATTTTTAGGGTTTTTTCTTCGTCTAACTAGCTAAGATCGCTACCACTAGCTACTTCTCCTACTTAGGACAAGTACAACCTAAGTAATAATAGACCCTAAGCCAATTTAATTTCGCTGACTTCAGCAAAAGTTACAGCGAGAGAGATATATTTGGGGCTGCCATCCGAAAAGTCTCCAGACTTTAGAAAATTTAAACATTGTTTACTTATTTTCATTGCAAATGTTCGCGATGTGAATACTTAACGCAAGCATTTATTGGTATGAAAATAACATTGCCGTGCTGGCAGCCCTTTGCTAGTACTTAAGCCAAAAATATGTCACATTTGCCTCACGTTAAAGTCAACCTACTCTGCGAACTTCGTATTGATCCTATGACTGCATTGGAAGTTATAGCGATACAAAGAAATTTAGGGCTACCACTTGCAAAAGGTTTCATTTTTTCTGGATTCCAATATTTTTTGTTTATTTTCACTACAAGATCACTAAGATTTGAAATCATTATCATAAAATCGTTCGTAAAGATATTCCAAAAAATATAAAAACAACCATTGTTTTTCCAACCAGATGTCTACTGAATATTGCCTACAATAAGTTTAATTTGCCATATGAATTTCGTTATGATTCCGTGACTGCAATGGAAGCTATAGTGCAAAGAGCATTATTTTCCTGAGCAAATTTTCAAAATCTAATGCCCGATTTATACGTTGGGACGAGCGTCTCGGGTACAAGAGTAAACAAGACTCAACAAGACATTGGACGAGACTCAACAAGACATAGGGTGTATTGTTTACTTAGGATATTGCACCGTACAACACGGACCATACACCATGCACCTTTCATAGGGTGAATTGTTTACTTAGGATATTGCACTTTGCATCTTTCGACAGTTGTGAGCTGTTTTGTTCAGTTCAGTGAACGATGACTGAGGTACGGGCTGTGGCTATTGCAACTGCCTGGTGTGCGTTGAGTTATTTCAATCTGGGACACGCAAACACATGTTTGAAGTCCCGGCGAAAAATTCGAAAATTTAAATGAGCACATGCTACCCTCTTGAATCCCTTTGACTTGATGAATAAAACCGACTTCGCTTCCAGCGGCTTCAAACTAGGACGAGACGGTCATAAACAGTCAGGCACAGCAATAAAAGGATCATTATCCCTTCGTAAAACAAACAAGAGCCGACGAGCAAACCATTTACACACTCGTGCTTGCCATGAAAAACACAGCCGAGACTAGACAAGGAGACCGTTTACACACAGACCTTGTCTACATTTGGCATTGCTCGGCGAGAATGTAAATTCGGCTTAAGACACCAAAACTACCGAGCTGGCAGTGATTTTTCAAGAAAGACAGAGCTGCCAACATTTCAAAATCGCTTCTATCAGCTCTAGTCTTACTTAAGACCTATAAATTTTGTTAATTTCGACTGTATCTGATTATCGAGTCGTGAGTTCCCGTAAACAGACATTTTTAATACTAAAAATATAGGTTAACTGGGGAAGGGTTACCGTTCTTGTCCGATATGGAATTTAAAAAATTTTACTTTCACTGTGTAGACAAAACATAAGATGTATATATGATTTTATATACATACATATATGGAAGTATGAATTTTTGACCAAATCGATTTTAATACGAACGTTTTTCGAGCAGTTGTAATAATTTGAAGGTTTCGTCGTAGGTTGCCAGGATTCCTTAATTGCTGTCGGATGAATTAACTCTCCTACGTGTGTCCTCTGGTCGATTGCTCGCCTACGGGTTTTTCTTCATTAATCCAATCGTTCACTCTCTTCGTTGTCTTAATTGTACGGCGCTGATCGTAAATCTGTTGGCTGATTGTTGGCTGTGTGCAAGCAACTAAAATTGCTGTCTTTCGAAATTCACCTAATAACCAGTACGATGTGGAGGTCATGGCGGCTCTCCGACCTACGTTACAATTTTACGTTAAAAAAAACAATACTACTTGCTTTTGCGCGATATAAAGTTAGTTTTGTGAAAGTATATACTTACTAAAACATTCAGATACGTGCTTCAAATTGTTATATATTCATCTGCAACACTAGTTTAGTGCTGTAAGCTAATAACTGTTCAAACTGCCAAGCTTACAAAAATATAAAAAAAGTGAAAAATAAAGGACATCATAAAGTCACAACAGCTACATACGACCTTACACTTTTCTAAATTCATATACACTTACCTTGCATCTTCTGTCACAATAACAACCTGCATTCTATTGCTTCGGGTAATGCAAACTGTTGTCACGACAATGTTCCTCGCAATATACCTACTATTTCGTTGACTTGTGTTTGGACGTCAAGCGAAGATTCAAGTGAGTCCATATCCGTACTAGTATTTGCAGTGTAAAAATCACACAAATTGCAACTACCCGAAGAGAACAAATATTTTTCGCTGCATGTGCTTTCAAGATGAAATAGTTCTTCATCCACTGTACATCGATTTTGTTCATTTTTATCATGTTAAGAACCCCATGAAACTTGCAATTTTTCGTATATTTTTCTCGATTGCGGGAAAAATCTTTGTAGATTGTGTTTTCCAGAAAATGGCTACGTTGCAAAAGACTGTAATGAACTTTTTCTCTATTCATAGGAAAAAAACCCTAGCGCATCAGAACCGCTAGAAATTCTAATGTTCGAAGAACAGTAGAGGATTTGTGCAGATTTTGAGTGTATTGTTATATATTGTTGTTATACTGTTCTTATTGTCTTATATATTATATATTGTTCGTATTGTCATATATATTGTTATATATTGTATATTCGCGATGTGAATACTTAATGCAAGCATTTATTGGTACCAAAATAGCAAAAACACCTCGTGCTTGCAGTCCTATCTGCCTCACGTTGAAGTCAACCTGCTCTGCGAATTTCGTGTTGATCCGATCACTGCATTGGGAGTAATAGGGATACTAAGAAATTTAGGGTAACCGTTCGCAAGAGCTTTCAAATTTTCTAGATCTTAGTATTTGGTGTGTATTTTCACTACAAGACCACTACGATTTGAAAATTTTATGATAAAATCGCTTACTAAAGCTATTTCAAAAAATACAAAAACAATCATAGCTGGCAATCCTATCATTGTTTTTCAAAATAGATTTATACTGAATATTGTCTACAATAATTTAAATTTGGTGCAGTTGCACCAATTTTTGACGATTCTAAAAGCATATAGATATATAACTTGGATGCTTTGCTTTTATATGATGTTTTAGTGCTTTTATATAATCGAACTCGTTTGTCATAAATTATGCTTACCATAGAAGGGGGATGATGCAGATGAATAAACTAATAAACTCGGTTATAGGTTCAAGTAACAAACAATAAAATTTCCAAAGCTCGGAATATTTAAATATTGGTTGCTTATTTTATTGTAAATAGTTTGCTTATGAATAGAAAATGGAAGCATCTGTTGGTGCGATATTTACGAAATTGTCCGGTGCTGGCAATCATGTGCTAGCACCATGGCTGCTTCACGTTGTGTTAAACCCACCCTATGAATTTCGTTTCGGTTGAATGTCTGTGCTGTAAGTTATAGGAGTGAATTAAATTTTAGGGTTACCATCGTCCAAACTTTTTAAATTTTTGAAACGTAAATATTTGTTGTCATTTGTCATTGCAGGATCATTCCCACTTGGAAATTTTATGACAACATCTGTCACTGATTGTCATCGAATGAATTCAAATAGTCCGCTGATGCTGGTCTGTAGATGGCACTTTACTTGGAAATGGACTTTGAACGTTTTCGACGTTCCAAAAACGATGTTCCATCCATGGGAAGTGAAATGGAGAAAACAAGTTCTTGGCTTTTACGGTTTTCGGCAGTCCAGATAGAGAAGCGGCTAGAGTTTTTTTGGAGATTAGCGACAACGTGGTATTCGCATATAGAAAGTATTCGTATAGAAAAGAAAAGACTGTAATCCGTACAAACAGGTAGTACATTTGAAACATCACCAACAATTATCATTTTAACATTACAACTATACATCAAATCAATTTAAAACTAAATTCGTATTTGTATATCATAAAAAAAAACAACTGTAATTCGTATAACCAGGTAGTAGACACGAGACATTGCAATACAATTGTAGATATAACATTGTAATTGAGTTTTTATGCATTAAATTAATTCGAAACAATTAATGGTCCTTCGAACCGGATAATTTTTTATCCGCAACTGAAATTAATCTTCGCATGAAAACAGTGTCGTGCATGAGTGGTATAGTGAATGTGAAATGTATGAATGGTTTGAAAAGTTGTAGGTGCCAGATTCTCAAATCAAACGCTAAATCCGACAGTAAAGATTGGTGTACCGAAATCACCGAGCTACAAAGAAAACGGCATTGATAACATTCTGCTCATTGTATGGAAATTTAGATTTCACAAACGGTATAATAGAATCTTAGTGAGAATTAAACGAGAATCGTTCGTACTTGATTTATCAACCATCGCGATTCACGCCCAAATAAACTAGATAGACTCGGTGTCAGCTACCAATTCTCGAATAATCGATCGAGTACATTTTTCGGTCATTATGACGACCACCATCGAAACGCAGATAAAGGTTCAAATGGTGACGATCGATTCCTTCGATCGATTTATCTCCAACTTCAAAAAATGCTCCAAGGCCAACTGCACGTTAGGTTATTTGAACGGCCGTCTCGAAGGGATAACTGATCTTTGGAAAGAATTTTCCGATAATCACCAAAAAATTGTGATGTGCGCAGACACAACGAACAGAACTCTTCCGTATTTTACTAGTGACATGTATTCCAAATATGAAGAGATATATTATGAATATTCAGGTCGTTTCCGGGACATGATAAGCAGCTTCAGTTCCGAACAATCCTCTGAAGTGAATAATTCGTCTCGCAACTTTGAAAATTGTAGCGTTGTTGGCCCCGCAACTATCTCGTTGCCTACTGTTCAATTGCCCAATTTCGACGGTCGATATTCTGAATGGCAATCATTCCGAGACATGTTCGCAGCATTGGTCGGTAACAACCAATCACTTTCTAATGTTCAAAAACTCCACTACTTGCGAAGCACAGTTTCTGGGGAAGCAGACCAATTGCTTCGTGCATACTCTATATGCGATTCAAACTATGCACCCGCCTGGGAGGCACTCGTAAAGCGTTATGAAAACAGACGATTATTAATCAGTGCGCAAATGGGAATTTTATTCGAAAGCAAGCCAATAGTAACCGATAACGCAACAGCGATCCGAAGTCTCTATGATGCCACGAAGGAGAGCCTAGCATCACTTCAATCGCTGAAAATTGATGTAAAAAACTGGGATTTGGCCATTATACATGCTCAAACACAACGATTACCTCCTGAAACGCGTCTACAATGGGAGCAGCGACTTAGTAGCACGACTGAACCACCAACTCTCATCGAATATCTAAATTTTCTCGAATCGCGATTTCGTACTTTAGAGGCCATCATCATGCCGCCGATCACCAAACCTAACAAACGGCCAATACAGGCCTTAGCTTCTGTACGCAATACTACATGCTGCTGTTGCCAACAGAACCACTCTATCCGCAAGTGTCTTTCTTTTCGATCTCTACTTCTGGATCAGAAGCGACAGATTGTCAAAGCCAACAATCTGTGTTTTAATTGCCTAAGCACGAACCATCAAAGTCAGAACTGTCCAAGCAAACAAGGATGCGCTCACTGTGGTCGACGCCATCATTCATTGCTCCACGGATATAATCTGTCTAGTCCTTCCCACCCAAACGGCCCAGGGAACACTAAACCGGTAACGTCCCTGTTAGCCAGTCACTCAATCGACTCGGTACTTCTGTCAACCGCATTGATCAAGGTATCATCCAACGGGATTAATCTTACAATGAGAGCGTTGATCGACACCGGTTCACAAGTCAGCTTCATTTCCACAGCTGCCATGCAACGCCTGCGGCTCAAACCATTGCCGATCACTCATGAAATCAAGATCTCCGGGATCGGGAAAACCACAACAGGAAGCGTGCAAAAGGTCGTGCAACTGGAACTGGGATCTAGGTTGTCTAATGACTTTCTCCTGCCATTGGAGGCACTGGTTCTTCCTTCACTGACAGATCGACTACCACACTCTACACTTCCCTTAGTTGAGTATAAGCATCTCCGAAATCTTGAGCTAGCTGATCCTCTGTATTACCAGCCGGGTAAAATCGACATCCTACTGGGTTCAGATGTATACCCAGCTATCATCAAAGATGGGCTCAGGAAAGGAGCACATAATGCTCCGATTGCGCAGAACACAGCCTTAGGCTGGATATTGTTGGGACCGGTTCACTGTCAACCACAAACATTTGTTAACGTTCATTCGTTCTTTAATCGGGTGGAACTCGACTCACAACTTCGTAGATTCTGGGAGCTTGAAGAAGTGGAAGCTGGGTCAAATGTCAACGATGATACTAGCCGATGTGAGGAACATTTCAAAGCTACGCATAAACGAGACACTCAAGGCCGGTTTATCGTCTCATTACCATTTAAAGCATCCTCTGAAAATCTTGGATCGTCCTTTGCAACGGCTTACTCACAACTTATTTCACTCGAACGCAGATTGAGCAGAAATCCCCAACTGAACGCTGACTACCATCGATGTTTAGATGAATATCTCGATTTAAAACATATGGAGAAGATACCCGAGGAAGAAGTGGACACCGCTCCGAATTATTATTTGCCTCATCACGGGGTAGTCAAAGAAACGAGTCTCACCACAAAATTACGGGTAGTATTCAATGCTTCTTGCAAAACTGACAATGGAAATTCGCTGAATGATCATCTTTACGTCGGTACTAGCCTGCATCAAGATCTCTCCGACATCATAACACGGTGGAGAATGCACCGAATCGTTTTCTCAGCTGATATGGAAAAAATGTATCGGCAAGTCCTAATTGCTAAATCAGACCGGAACTTTCAACGAGTATTATGGCGACAAAGTTCGTCAGAACCCATTCAACATTACAGACTGAATACTGTAACTTTCGGAGTGAATTCTGCTCCCTTTTTGGCCATGCGGGCAGTTCAACAGCTGGTAGAAGACGATGGCGCAAACTTCCCGCTCGCATCCAAAACATTGTCCCAGGAGTTGTACGTAGATAATGTACTGAGCGGGGGAGAAGATTCAGATAAAGTCATGCAACTACAGCGAGAACTCATCGAGTTACTTAGCCAGGGTGGATTTCATCTGCGCCAATGGACATCTAATGATCCCACAGTGATCCAGAATGTGTCAGAAAGAGATAGGTTACAGTCAGACACAATTGAAATAAGAGACACGATCACTTCGACGGTAAACGCCTTAGGACTCAAGTGGCATCGGACACGAGACGAACTGTCACTCAAATTTTCCCTGGAGTCCAACAGCAAGACACCCACTAAACGAATTATATTATCATACATCGCAAGACTATTTGATCCCCTAGGATGGTATGCACCAGTCATAATCACAGCAAAGCTGCTGTTACAAAAATTATGGCTACTAAGTATAGAATGGGATCAATTGCTTCCAGACCAAATCCAAACAGAATGGTGTCAATTCCGAAACAATTTACAGCAATTAGAGCAAGTAAAGGTTCCTCGCTGGCTGCACACCACGAGTAGTACGCGGATTGAGTTACACGGATTTTGTGACGCATCAGAACGTGCTTACGCTGCGGCAGTGTATTTAAGAACCACCACCAGGAGTTTATCTAAAGCAAAGGTGAGCATTTTAATGGGAAAAACCAAGGTTGCGCCAATCAAGACAATCTCTCTTCCCCGTCTGGAGTTATGTGGTGCCTCCTTGTTGGCAAAGCTAATGGCAAAAATTGTGTCAGCACTACAACTACATAAAACCCCAATTTACTGTTGGTCAGATTCGACCATAGTATTAGCATGGTTATCAAAACACCCTTGTAATTGGAAGACATTTGTGGCAAATCGGACCAGTCAAATACATAAACTAATTCCGACTTCAATATGGCATCATGTTAATTCATCGGATAACCCCGCCGATCTTGCAACCAGAGGCTTGACCGCGGAAAATCTGTCTACATCCACATTATGGTGGCAAGGACCGACGTGGCTACAATCATTCACACATCAAGATCCCATTGACCAACTATATGACACGACACAGGAAATGCGAAAGCCAACTGCTTTAACAACCCAAATTCACAGTATAAAACAACTACTGGATCTCACCAAATTCTCTTCGTTTAATCGTCTCATACGAGTAACCGCATACTGCCTCCGATTCATTAATAACTCCATCCGGCAGAAGACCCACAATAGCAGATCATATCTTACAACTTACGAGCTGAACTCCGCTTCGACATATTGGTACCAGACTATTCAAAAAAAATACTACACTGACGAGATCACTGCTCTAAAATTACATGGCACAGTCAACAAGCAGAGCAAAATCAAAGCTCTCACACCGATTTTGGACCAATTTGGGATATTAAGAGTTGGCGGTCGATTACAAAACGCCGACATCACCTTTGACGAACGGCACCCGGTAATTCTCCCACATGGAAGTCATCTCTTAAGGTTGATCATCGAACACCACCATCTTAAAACCCTTCACGGAGGACTAACCGCCACACTCAATAGTATTCGAACAACGTATTGGGCCCCAAAATTACGCAACTCTGTCAAGGCTTACATACACAATTGCATGAAATGTTTCCGATGGTCCAAGACGACTTCCACTCAAATGATGGGCAACTTACCAAAGGAACGAATCAACCCAGCTCCTGCATTTACAAACACAGGGATCGATTACGCAGGACCCTTTTCACTACGCATGTCAAAGGGCCGTGGTACGAAGACGTACAAGGGCTACATCGCTCTATTCGTCTGTTTGGCGACCAAAGCAATCCACTTGGAAGTGGTAAGCGATCTCACCACTGAGGCCTTCTTAGCCGCTCTTCGCCGGTTCATTGCAAGAAGAGGGCTCTGCAAGAATATATATTCCGACTGCGGCACAAATTTCATAGGAGCAAAAACGATTTTGGAGAAAACATTTGTGGCAAGTCAGAAAAGGATTAGATCAGAAGTTGCTGAATTGTTAGCTACGGATGGGATAACATGGTCGTTTATCCCTCCTGCGTCACCACACTTTGGAGGCTTATGGGAAGCTGGAGTTCGTTCCGTTAAACATCACTTGAGAAGAGTAGTAGGAAATGTCACCCTCACTTATGAGGAGTTCGCAACCGTGCTGACACAGATTGAAGCCTGTCTTAATTCAAGACCGCTAAGTCCATTAACTGATGACCCAACAGAGCTAACTCCACTAACACCAGGTCATTTTCTGATCGGACGCGCAATCACCGCCCCTCCACAAGATGATCTACTGGAAGCTAATGCAATTGGTCTTCGACGATGGATCCTAGTACAAAAACTACAACAAGACTTTTGGAAACGCTGGCAGACAGAATATTTGCATACGCTACAACAGCGTGCAAAGTGGCAGCAAACACAAAAAAATCTACAGGTCGGTCAACTAGTTATCATCAAGGACGAACGTCTTCCCCCACTTAAATGGCTGATGGGCCGAATCACCAAAACTCATCCAGGGGCAGATGGCCTAGTCCGAGTAGTGGACATTAAAACCGCCTCTTCAATACTACGACGTCCGATTCACAAAATTTGTCCACTACCCGAACAAAGGGACATCATTACGACAAGAAACCAAAAACAACAATAAGTACAACTCACACGAAAAATAAAAATACATATAAGGATACATCACATATATATATAAATCCTTACACATAAGTCTAACCACATCATGATACGACACTGAATTCACTATTTATTTCGAAGTTTTTCATTTCTTTTCATTTTTCCTAATGTTCGAGGTGGCGAGTCGGGGCGCCACATTAACAATAACCCCTCGTAGCAGGATGTTGCGTTGCTCGTCAGGAGGAAATGCCACGAGCAGCATACACATCAACCACAATCCAGTCGTCACAAACTCTTTGATTAACATAACCGCTGCGAATGCAGCTGGAACGCATCTGATCGAATCCTCACCAAGTATCATAAACGAATTTTTGAACAAATAGTAATCTAACTTTAATTTCATGTTAACATGTCGAGGTGGCGCGTTCTCAGCCTGGATTTCAGGAGGTTTATAATCACCGGTCACAATTCATTCCCCAATTCATTTAGAAACGTAGAAACGTTTCAAGGCCCGGGAGAATGTCACTGATTGTCATCGAATGAATTCAAATAGTCCGCTGATGCTGGTCTGTAGATGGCACTTTACTTGGAAATGGACTTTGAACGTTTTCGACGTTCCAAAAACGATGTTCCATCCATGGGAAGTGAAATGGAGAAAACAAGTTCTTGGCTTTTACGGTTTTCGGCAGTCCAGATAGAGAAGCGGCTAGAGTTTTTTTGGAGATTAGCGACAACGTGGTATTCGCATATAGAAAGTATTCGTATAGAAAAGAAAAGACTGTAATCCGTACAAACAGGTAGTACATTTGAAACATCACCAACAATTATCATTTTAACATTACAACTATACATCAAATCAATTTAAAACTAAATTCGTATTTGTATATCATAAAAAGAAACAACTGTAATTCGTATAACCAGGTAGTAGACACGAGACATTGCAATACAATTGTAGATATAACATTGTAATTGAGTTTTTATGCATTAAATTAATTCGAAACAACATCGCTCGATAAAGAAATGTCAATAAATTACAAAATTCATCATAGCTGGCAACTCTTTCACGGTTTTTCAACAAAATTTCTACAGAATTAGAAAAGCAACAAGATATGCTTTTTACACGAATTTCGTTTTGATTTCATCACTGCATCGGAAGTTATAGGGAAAAACCTTTATTTTCCTGAGCAAATTTACAATATTTAAGAGACAAAAATTGCCGTAGCTAGCGTCCAAATACTAATTTTTCAACCAAATTTCTATGAAATCTATCTTAGAGTAAGGTTCACCTACTGCGTGAATTTTGTTAAAATCTGGTGGCTAAATCGGAAGCTATAGGCCAAAAACCAGTTTTTTGTCTCAGTGATTTTTCCATATGGCACCACTACCACAGTATTGCCCGTATTGAAAAATCGCTTCTATCAGACCTGGTCCTAATTAATACCAACATATTCTGTAAATTTCATATTGATCGCATAATCCGATTGTCAGTTCTCGTGAACAGAAGTTTTGGGTGCTGAAAATAGAGGTAATTTGATCACGGGTTGCTGTTCTTGTTTACCGCGGAATTTTTGAAATTTTTATTTGACTTGGTGGACAAAAATCAAAATTTGTCAACAATTTGAATTTATTTTCAAAAATCAAAAATTTTTCAGGAGACTCGATGATTTGAAGGATTTGTTTTCAGGAGCCTGCTGTAGCTACAGAGTTGCCCGCACAGTCTTGAAAGTCCATGTGTGTTAAATTCTAGTTTACATCAATACATTCTGCAAAATTCACGATGATCCATTGTTTTTCTTAGAAGTTATGATAAATCTAAATTTGAAAATAAATCCTTGCCTACTTTTAGGCACTCAGTGCCTACACCTGTCCCAAAATTTTCAATTCTTTATCATATAGAAACTACAAACATAACAAGTTTTTATTCCTAGTACTTTTTTTTAACAAAAATTTACACTGCTTGGAAATATAGGTGTACCTGAAAATTCACTTAAATGCCCGCCGCCGCCAAAAGGTTTAAGATATCTGAATTCTAGCAGGTCATGGACCTACTTGTTATATACATCTATGTTCTCCGAAAATTTCAACTCAATCGGATCGGCCACTCCAGAGATTATCTCTCTTAATCATTTTGCTGATATATATATATATATATATATATATATATATATATATATATATTAGGGCGGGCCAATTTGTATGGAGCCGAAAAATTCGATTAGACCTGCCCCCTAGGATGATTCTATGGACAATTCTAAGCAACTTTGCCGAAGGAACCATAGGTCTATCTCGATTTTCGAGTCTCCCACTTTTCAAAAAAAGATTTTTTCCCTATAACATCATTTTGATTCAAAATTCGTTTTTTTATTCATCGTTATATTATCTTTTTTATGTGTATATGGGGGGTTTTTGGGGTCGAGAAATTCATTTCTGATCTTTATTTTTACCTATGACTACCGCCAGAGGGCGTTTCATGCATATTTTAACTATTTTTCGTCTATTTTCCGAGAAAAATTACAAGTTTTTCGGTAAAATTGATCTTTATTTAATTTTTTTCAATGAAAATTCAAATTAAAAAATAAGAACATGTGTAAAAAATAAAAAAAATGAATTTAGTGAGAAAAAAAGCGACAAAGTGTTGTTGCTTTCAAGTCAACAACGCATTTATTTAAAAAAAAACATCGGTAAAACATCATTACCGACATATTTTGTGAAAGAGCACAACACAATGACATTTATGAGTGTTCAGTTCATTAGTGTTTGAGCATCATTTCAGTGAAAGTGAATTATAAATTTCCTGCCAGTGAATAATTGTGAAATTCAAAAAGAATTAAAAGGTATGTGTTAAAATTTTGTAATTTAATACACATAGGCATCGATGTTGTTCTCTTGCTTGGTTACTTTTTTCTGAAATATGTAATACATTGTAATGTATTTATATGTATAGCATGTAGGAATAATGTGCGTTGGAATAATGTATTAACTGGTCCTTAGAGGCGAAATGTCGGTTGACATATGAGTAAATGCTGTTGATATACATATATGAGTTAGGCACATATGAGTTATGCCAATTTGTAGGTGGAAAAAATATATTCGAACCAAATGTTTTGAAATATACTAATTTCAGTTTTTTAAAATTTTTTTAGTAAAATTATACAATGGATCCAAATGCATTGCCGTCTACATCTCAAACCGCAACAACATCAACAAGTACCGAAAGTCATTTGAAGCATTTGCCTTCGCACGATGTTGCTGTTTTTGGTGCATCTTGTGATTTGAGTGGACTCGATCTGCCAACGAAACAGGATATTTTAAGATGTTTTTTTTTCTTGGCCGAACGTGCTAAACTCCAAAACAAAATGTTTTCGTATAAAACATTCGTACCGCACGTAACAGACAAATTGATTGAAATTTGGAGTCAACTTAATGTTGAAATTCTAACCAAACAAAGTGTTGTTAGAAAATTGGGTACATTGATTGACAAGTATCAAATCGAAACTAAACATTCAAATATCGCCTCATTCAGAACGTTCGAGCAATCTACAAAAGAATTATTTTACATCGGCAAATGTCAATGTGACTTGAAAGCAGAATTATGCTCATGTGGATTGATTCCAGATCATTTGAAAGAGTTCATGCGAGATCAAAATAATGACAGAAGATTGACGATACCGGAATTCGTGCTAGAAGTTGAAGAGCCAGCACCAACGTCAACAATAATACCAACAAGCGTTGAACAGAGCCATTCAGCATATGAACCAAGTACTGATATAGATCAGCCAAGTTCAAATCCACAAGATATTCCGCCAATGATACGAGGACCGTATACTCCCAGATACGATGCTTCGAACTTCGCTGCGATGTGTGATCGATTTGGTGTGTCTGATAGAATAGCAGCAGCACTCGCAACATCTCTTATGCAAGACATTGACGTAAAAGATGCACATGGCAATCCTATCATCATGGATAAAAATAAAGTGCGTCGAGAAAAGGCCAAATGCAGAGAAGAACTGCTTCGTAAGCAGTATGATGCATCCAATTTGATAGCATTTTCATTCGACGGCCGAAAAAATGATGCTTTAACAATGGAAAAAATCGATGAGAAGTTGCATGCAAGGATGGTGAAAGAACCACATCTAGTTGTTTTGAAGGAACCAAATTCTCAATTGATAGGCTACACAAAAGTCGAAAATGAAGATGCTGAACACAAATTGATGACATTTAATGCATTCTTCGTCGAAAAAGAAATTGCTCTCGATGCATTAATCGGCATATGCTGTGATGGTGAGCCAACAAATACTGGCGTAAGAAATGGGATTTTGCGTCGATTTGAATTGCATTTGAATAGACCGCTGCATTGGTTTGTGTGCATGCTGCACTTTAACGAGCTGCCATTTCGTCATTTGTTTGACACTTTGGAAAGATCATCGACCACTGGACCACGAACAACAACTGGAACGTTGGGCAAACAAATTGAAACTTGTGAAAATCTTCCGGTATGTATCATTTGTCATTTTTCTCATCGATTTTTTCCATTATTAAATGGTAAAATTTAATTCATCTCATTTCTTTTTTTTCAGCTTGTAGATGAATTCGAGATAATCGTGCTAGAGAACATGCCACCTGATTTAGATCCATTTGAATTATCCACCGATTCAAAGTACTTATACAAAATGGCCAATGCAATTTCGAATGGTGTTGTTCCTGCGGATTTATCTCACAATAAACCAGGACCAATAGCACATTCACGTTGGCTCACCAAGGCGAATAGATTGTTGCGGTTGTATGTGTCAACTGAAAATCTATCAAGGAATTTGAAAATTTTGGCAACATACATAATGAAAGTGTATGTGCCGATGTACTTCAACATCAAGTACTATAATTCGGTAGTCTTCGGTAGTGTATTATTTTACAAATTCATTCGTTGGACACAATATTTGGATACAAATCTACGCGGAGTTGTGAATAATGTCATTAAAAACAATTCATATTACGCACATTCCGAAAATATTTTGTTAGCGATGTTATTTGATGATAAAAAAGAGACACGAAAAATCGCAATCAAGAAAATTTTACACTACCGAAGAAATCTGTACGACCCGGCACATCTTAGAGTTTATCAAAAACCTTTGATAAACTTCAATTGTACAGATTATACGAATATGATTGATTTAAATAGAGATGATGTCTTATTCGAACCACCGTTTACGTATAGCATTCCGTATGATCATTTGGAACAATATTTAGAATGCGATGATCCACCATTGCCTGATCCAAGAATTCCGGTACACATACAAGCAACGGAAAGACATGTTCAATTGCTGGCTAGCGTTTCTAAACGTGTTTTAGAAAAGAGTCGACACAGTGTTATGGCAGTTACATCAGAAAGCCGTGCAAAATACCCCCGACTTGAAAGCAAAAAAGACTTTCAAAAATAAGTTATTTCGCTTTTCTTCCACTAAATTCATTTTTTTTTTTATTTTTTACACATGTTCTTATTTTTTAAGTTGAATTTTTGTTGAAAAAAATAAAATAAAGATCAATTTTACCGAAAAACTTGTAATTTTTCTCGGAAAATAGACGAAAAATAGTTAAAATATGCATGAAACGCCCTCTGGCGGTAGTTATAGGTAAAAATAAAGATCAGAAATGAATTTCTCGACCCCAAAAACCCCCCATATACACATAAAAAAGATAATATAACGATGAATAAAAAAACGAATTTTGAATCAAAATGATGTTATAGGGAAAAAATCTTTTTTTGAAAAGTGGGAGACTCGAAAATCGAGATAGACCTATGGTTCCTTCGGCAAAGTTGCTTAGAATTGTCCATATAATCATCTTAGGGGGCAGGTCTAATCGACACAAAATTTGGCCCGCCCTAATATATATATATATATATATATATATATATATGACGAATTTTCGGCGAATCGATTTTAATACTAATGTTCTTCGAACATTAGTAATAAGTGTAACTTCTGGAAATGCCAATTGATGTCAACTAGAATGAGTATGAATGTGGATATGAGTATGAATGTAAAATGGTTATAAAAAACGAGTAAAATTGTTTTCATCTTTTAAGGGTTTCACTAAGTTTTCTCAAGTAATTGAATCTTTAACGACACATGCTATCAAAACCTAAAAAGACTTTCACATGTTTCATAGTATATGGGCACCTTTAGTTAAGAGCAGTCGCAGACTCTATCAGATATAGTATATTATTTGATTGTCAACAGAATAGTGTCAAGCTTTGAAGACATATTTAGTTGTCAACTAAATACTCGCAAGATATCAAACGTTCAATATTGCAACACAGAACGAAAAGTACCTTGCATACATCCTGTGGAAATAGTTAACGAAAAAGCCCCACTCGAAACATCTTTAGATAGAACAACTGGCTGTTTTGTCTAGATGTTTTGCGTTGAGCTCTATCGTTGTCAAGATTTTTTTTGCCTGCAGGACAGTTTCTGCAGTCTTTTGTTTAACTTACACGAATACAGTTGTTATGTAAGATGGAGAGTATCCTGGGAGCTATTGTTGAAGTTGTTTTATACCTATGTATATCTTTTCATAGATTAAAACATTGCTCGTTTATTTGTAGGTGCATCGTCACAATAAAATGTATCCTGTTCTTTTTTTGGCTAAAAACGAAACGAAGTATATTTCAGTCCTTGTAAAAGCTAGTAAGCTTGAAGAAAGCTCTTCTAGCGTAGAAGTGAATGTTAGGAATGGCTAGTATTTAAAAGTGTTTTACAATATTTTTTATTGCTTCAAATGCTTAGCTGCCTTGACAGTGCATTAAGTCATAGATAATCACAGCTTAACTGCTGAAATGGTTGGTAATGTATGTATTAGTAAATTCAACATATCCCTGATGTACATAGTTGAAGTAAGAAAGCTGGAAACTTTTTGATATTTGCATGCATTTACGACCAGTGGGGACTTTTTTTTTATCGCACATTAACTACTTCTTGGCTTTCCCAATTAGTATTTGAGTTTTAAATTGCATGAATATAATATTCATAGCCACACAAGTGGATCTGACATCATGCCAAAAATGTTCGCCAAATTTCTATCTATATTATTGTGTTCCGATGTTCATACTTTCAAACAAACGCCTGTCTCTTGATGTATTCCATCGAATTCGAAAATAGGTCTACATTTTCCCCACACTTCATTGAGAAAGCGTTCGAAACTAAACTTTTAAACCCTAAACTTTTAGAATGTATCGTTTGTTATCGTGTTTCAAATCTCCAAAAAAAGGTGAGTTTTCATAAGTGCTACTTCACTTTCACTTTGCTTAAATTTTAGCTCAACTTTCAACTAACTTATCTTTAAGCATCTGCTTTTTGGGGCTTTTTCATGGTTGAGTTCCCAGAATCAGAGCTTAAAGCTTCAAGGGATTTCAAAACTTTAATACTGTTTTCTAGCACAATAAGTTGTTTCACTGCAACTATTTTTGGAGCTGGTGGAGACGTTGGTAGAGACTGAAAGTGATAAGTTCTATTCATATTTAGCTCAATTACCTACTTAAAGCTGGGTTAGCCCGAGGCACGAGGTGTGTTTTTCCACTCGGGTACTCAAGGTCAATCTCTTATAGACCTTATCAAAAAAGTGAAGGCCAATGACAGTATATGTGCTGGTAGGCATTAATTAGTAACTGTGGTGTGATGTGGTTTGGGGTCTCATCTAATTCTCTTGTATATTTAGAGGTCTATATATGTAGTTCTTTCTTGCGATAAAAAAAGTCCTTTATCATGGTCCAAAAACGGTATCCATATCACTTGTGATGCTCTACTTCATTGATTAATCCTCAACTTTTGTAACTATCTATTTATATGATTGGAAATGCCAATGAAATACACGCCTACTACGGTGTGCGTACTAAAAGTACTGGCTGTCTTATAGTCATTAATACACCTGGTGTAGAATTGTACCCAGCTATGATTATGAATGGGAATGTGCTGATTTTGCAGGAGATTAAAGCGGTCGTGTAACTTGCGCTAGGCTACCAAGATAAATTCACTATTTTTGGAAAAATTTTCATTGGTAAAAATGTCATCTATCAGGGAGTTAGCTGAATCAAGTGTATAAAGTAGAACACTTCAACATGAAGACATACAAAAGCAGAATAAGCGACCGTTGTGACACCAGATATACCATTCTCCCTCATTCATGGTGATCAGAGAACCACGTGGTTTGTTTATAAACTGTAATATCCGTTTTAAATCTATGAAAAAAGGGACTCTAGTGCGGCCATTTTCCTCCTTTCTTAAGCCACGTGCTCGTACACAAGACAGAAGACGGATTCGTCTCCATCTTCCGAGTCATAGCTCTGACACAAATCGTTGAGCCCAACGCCCAACCGTTGCGCTTGTTGTCCACTAAACCAATAGCCCGTGAGTAAGTCCAATACACAACACCAAAGTATGCGGTACGACCAGAATTCATAGAAGCCCAGGTCTCTCTTGCCATTGCAGCAGATGATTCTTTAACTCAGGACTTCTTAACGTGCTCAATGCTCTCTGAATACCTCTATGTAGATACCCAGTTCGATTGCACTATCAAAAGTCCCAACATCTCCTCGAAAGATGCACGGCAACAATTGTGGAAACAATATAAGTGCTAATCAGGAAATTTCCAGCCGGCTGACTTTTCAAAATATGTCAATATTAACTCGAAGAATTTGATTGCACAGAAGTAAAAGAAAGACATTAAAATAGTCCAGGCAAAAGATGAACAGCCTCGGATTCAGCTCACCTAAATATTTGTAGCAACTAATGTTTTTGGTCAACTTATGTTTAGTCAAAATTTGTTGATTAAAAGGCTTCATGAAGTCCCGTCTTAAGACAAACTTCTCATCACCAACAAAAACGTCGGGTAAGTTTGTTACTCAATTTGAAAGCGTTTCGGGCGTAGGCAAGTTAAGTTGACCATTTTCAAGTAATATATAAAATTCTGTATTTTTTATGACGCTTCCATTTGATATTCGACCGTTTGTGCGAACATCCACCCAAATAAACTCATAATCGGCATGAGCACATATCATTAGTACAACAGAGTGAAAGTGTTTATTATTATAAAAGAACAATCCACTTCCCGGGGGTGGGTTGATCCGTAAATGCCTGCCATCACAGGCACCAGGCAATGTAAAAAATTTGATGTATGCTTGAATATGGTATAATGAGCCTTAAGAGCACAGCTTCCTACCTATCGACAAGTTCCAGTTTTAATGCGATATGGTCATTCAAATGTCGCCCACCACAGACGGATGTAATTCTGGAAAAAACTTGCTAAAAGGATGGACACACCTGTGTCAATGCCATCAAGCCGAAAGCCACCTGACGCTTTTGGACAATATGCGTCGGAGAAAAATAATAAATGATGCTATTTATTTCGCTAAAATTGAGACTAAACATAAAAAGTACGATAGTGACGGTCGAAGAAACTTACCTTGCTTCCATTGATGACGAAGAGAAGCAAACTTTCCAAATTTACCCGAGAATAAATCAACACTACTTTATTGTTTGTGGATTATTTCTTATTTTGTTTGCTATAATTTTGCATTCAGACCCTGAATAGACTGAACAACAACAGAAGGGTCCGAATTTTCTGGGTTCCCAATCACATGGGCACTGAAGGAAACGAGAGTGCGGATGCATTAGCCAAGCACTGGACTAGCCTTCCCCTGTCAGGATCGGCTGACATCTCAACTCCAATTAAAACAATTTAATACTCAATCGACTCAAATATGATGCAAGGTGTGATGTGCAGATGGCGTGCAACTCAGATCTGCAGGGTAAATAAAATCATGTGGGGGTCATACAGTCTCGTAGCGACTAAGTACCTGCTCGAATTAACGTGGACTGACTGCAAGTGGCTGGTCGGCATCATTACTGGCCACTGTCTTGTAGCAGCACATACCAAGAAAGTGGGATTCCTAACCAGCGACACGTGTTGGAAGTGTCAAGAGCCAGGAGTCTCAGAAACAATCCAACACCTTCTGTATCACTGTCCGGCTTTGGAGAAAACCAGGCAGCACTGCTTCAGTGAACCCTGGTTGGTGGATCTCTCACATGTTGCGTAGCATGGGCTGAGGGACATACTTCAGTTCGCAAAAAAGTCTGGGGCCTTTGATGGCCGTTTGGACTGAACTTTCCTTTTTCAGGTTCATTTATCTTGTGTCACTACGGACCAATTGGGTCTATGTGTGGCCCTGTGCCAGCCAGTAAAACCTAACCTAACCTTGCAATAATTTGCCAACTTTTAATGAAAAATTGACACTTTATTTAGTTATTTAAAAAAACATAGTTACCTTCATATAATCTTGAAGACATCGCAAAATTGCCGTACAGGTGTCATGTATTATTAGACTCAAAGCCTGGGCTGAAATGACTGTAGAATATTTTAGTTCTTCATAGCTACAATTGCTTTCTAAGTACCGCAAAACAGCGGTCAATCTTTCGTGAGAAGTGACGGCTTGTCTCATATTCGCATATTCTTTCTTGATTAATGGGCTGACGTATTGTATGTTGTCTCATCCATTCGTAAATAATTATGCCAATCAGAAGCCTTCAGTGAGAGTTGTTCAACCAAATTTACATGACTCATTCATTTTCGATCTGCTAGCTACCCTTTTTGCCATTTCCTTTTTGATTTTCGTATCTTGATGTATATACAAACTGTTATTGCAAACATATAGCCTTATTCCTCCATATGCTTTTGACGAGTGACACTTTTCCTGTTTTAGGAATAGAAAAAATAAAAAATATTTACATAGTTCAAGGGAGCTAATGACCCTCCTCAATAGGGACATCATAATTTTTAAAAATTTTGTTGATGTGATAAATTTATTAAAAAACAAATAGAAGTATGTAATCTTCCTTTCGACATTGGCTTATGGCATGCTTATAGCTCGTTCGGACTGAAATCCACCTGATTCACCATACTTTTGTCTCTGCTTTTGACTGTCGAAAGCAACCTGATTTATATAAATCTAGTGTTAATCAGGTACTATTGTGAATTTTGTCCCTGCTTAACTTTTCTCAGAGCATGCTGAAATCCCTCCATTAAAAGGAAAGTGGATTTGAATGAACTATTGAATGAACTTGAAAATAGTGAAAATTGAACACAAAAGGAGAATGTGAGGTCCACAAAGCGAAAAGAAAATATTCATGCATGTTTGTGCAACATTTTCAATAACTTTCACTCAAATTTAATTGTGCATAGAAAACTTACCTAATTTAGTTGTCAGCATTAAATCTACCTGATTTAAAAGCACAGTGCGAACGTACTTTAAATGAGGTCACCGAGTTGTTTTTGCATTTTTCATATATAAATTCTCAAGATGGCATCGAAAAAATTTCAACTACAGACAGTGTGGACGCTGAACAAAATGTCGAAGACAAAAAAACAAAAGTTCAAAATTGTCTATGGAAAGAACTTGACTTGCGTATTGAAATTCCAAAAGCTGAAGCCAATACTGAAATTGACAGTAACCCAGCTCAATATTCGTTGGAGATGTTCTATTGATCGCTAAAACTCTACGTCAGGGGGAAGAATAATGTGAAAAGGGCAAAGTTTTGCTGCATGCGTTGTTATGCGGTTTCGATATACATATATGTCATATATATAAACAAATTTACAAATTCAGTCTCGAAACAGCAACATTACGTACCGTTTGTTTCTGACACCTTTATTCATCCATGTTAATCTAATTCATTGGTGTGCCATAATTAATGCGACAACTATTCCATTGGAAAACTATTTGGAAGATGCCGCAAATATCCATACGAAAGCCAATTCTCACCAAAACTTTGCACGTGTGTATCAAGTTTGCAGAAACTGCGAGTCTTATGAAAAGAAACCCGATTTCTCCAAAAGTATAAAAACTGCTGGTGGCGTCACTATTCTTTTGGTGAGCTATGTGATTCCGGTGATATGGTCTGTTCGACACCAAATGCGCAAATGAAAAGTGTCATCGTCTCCAATAGCTGGATGTACAACGTCCACAGCATCACCTTCATCAATATCATCACTTTGTTCAACATCATCTCCTTCCTAAGATGTTGCAGGTTGTTCTGCGTCAGGCACAGTACCTACCAAAAATATATGCAGAGCCGTCTTAGAACAATTTCGGGCCCTGGGCACTTTGAGATAAATGTGGCCCCTAAGACATAAAAATACAAATGTGGCCTCTAAGACATAAACTACAGGCATTTAAAAAAAAATCTAGATATATTTATCTGTTATTTTTATATATTCAAAGTCACATTAAATTATTATCCAGAAAAGTAACTCTTCAACCGTTACATGCAATTTAGTAATTAAAAAGTGTTGAAAAAGTTTCAAAAGATGATAGGCATATTTCCTCATTTTCACTAGTTTGAACACTTTTCAAGTATTCTGTTAAATGCAAACTTTCCGTTTCCAACTCATTCTAGCTAACGTCACAAGGATAGGTTAGGTTAGGTTAGGTTAAAGTGGCTACCGGTCTACAGGGGTCTGCCGTCCGACACACGTAGGCACAAAAGAGGCTCGTTGTGATGCCACACTAATTAGTGACTCCCTCCTACTCACTAAAATCGGGAAACCATCTGCTTCCCTTGACAAATCGCGTTATCACTTTTAAATTAACCAGAGATAACTCGGTCAGGTTTGAGAGAAAGGGAGCACCAATTGCCGCCAGCCTTCTCCTTGCCAACGCCGGGCACTGACACAAGAGGTAGAGGACGGACTCACGTCACAAGGATAGATTTTAGGGAATTCTTTGCAACTTTGTCCCAAGCGAGATAAAAAGCCGAGTCGATGTCTTATTTTCTTGTACGAATACAACCGCTGTTTTAAATGAACTCACAGGGTATCAATTATGGGAATAAAAGTTTCTACTTTGAATTTCTCTTTCTCATTTAGTTAGACTGATGGCACAGAGCCATCAAATAATGCCTGACTGAGCTTCTACCTTTTATTCTTTGGCACACGATTCAAATTCATCAAATTTATCCCTGACGTCAATAATACAATCATCCAGTGAAGTTAACAAATTAGTTGGAACGTACATTGTTATAGTTTTTTTTCTGAAGATAAATATTTATTTTGTCTATTCTTCCCAATATGGTGTTCCAAATCTCTGGCGGTAAAATAAATTCCAGGTATTCCATTTTTTGGAGAAAGTAAAAGCTTCGTACCTAGTTTTTTGTCGCTGCTCAGCATCCTCCGCGATAGACGTCAAGGCTTTTATAATTTGTTTGTAACCTTGATGTAAGGAACTTACTGGATCAGCTCGCGCAGACTATCTGGTTTCAGAAAGACTTTTAACAACTTTTTTTGAACCTAAATATTCAGTAAATGTATTCCATCAGTAGGTAGAATCCAAAAAAATTGTACAGTTTCTGAGCTGTTTGAAAAAAATTGTTGCCTCTTGTACATACCCAGCGGCATGAAGATATATCTTGATTTTTGCTTGCAGACCAGCATACCTTCCTGATATATTTGAAGCATTGTCGCAGCTTTGCCCTCTGTAATCCTTGATTTGTACATCATGGTTCTCCAAAAAAATCAGGATGGTTTCCGCTAAATATTCTGATTTATGCTCCTTGATATGTATAGATTCCAGATCGAGCGAGCTGTCAACGCTAATCGAAAAATATTTAGCTAATTTAACTTCATATAAAACTTTTTTAGGATATGTTTTCCCATTAAATGCATCCCTTTCCAGGATTCCCAAATTTGTCTAGGTGATCTGCAAGAAATTCAGGAAATTCACTTAACAACTTCCTTCATCCTAAATAATTTCTATTGCTGGGAGATCCAAAGATATCATTGTCACCTCGCAACGGAAGCCCCCTCAGTGCTCAAAATGTTACAATTGTGAAATGCAGTTTTTTTTAACTTTTTTCTGAGCCTAGGATATGACCGTTTTGACATTTTATATATATAGATATAGTATTCAATACTTATTATTTAATTTCAATGAAAACAATCGCAAACATAAAATAAGACACACCGTTTGCAAGTTTAATCTTGAGTGAAATGATTTGATTTTTAGTCCCGAACGGAAATGCCGTCCCGGCCTTGCTTTTCAAATAGGAACAGCAGAAATTAAAATGCCCTCCTCATAAATTGAAGCGATACTCAGATCGATTTCTTTATCTTTATTCCGGAGAAGCTCAAACTCCACATAATAACAAACGTTTTGACAGCAATAACACATAAGATTGTTCCCAACGGAAAAGTAGTGCATCAGCATACATATATTCGCAAAATTTTCCGCGTAATGCATGGAAGTATTATAGATCAATAGTCTGTTAATTTATTTTTAGCATTGCATACACCTGCAATAATTTAGGGAAATTACCTACTAGTAAGCAAATAGAGTTGCCAGTGTTAGTTGATAGATTATTATAAAGATAGATAATTATTAAGTATAGTCAGGTAATTATAGTTTAATTTTCGCAAAATAAATATATTCATTGGTTGATGATCTAGAAATAAAGGGCTCCATAGATCGCGGGGCTCTGGGTACTTGCCTATTGTGCCCATGCGCAAAGATGGCCCTGAATATATGTAGTGATAAGAATAAAGTTCAAAAATATATTTCAAAACAAATTCAAAAACAGGGCTTTTTTTTAGAGGAAATGGTGGAAATGCGAATAGTGAGTGAGCGAATGGTAGATTTAGATCAAAGATTAGTAGGAGGTACTCTTAAGTTTCAAATTTGCTTGGTAGAATATTTGAGAAATATAAAGAAGCCGAACTTACTTCAGTCGTGTCTTTCATTTCAATCATATTTCATTACGAATTTTCTTATATGTATGTAATCCTACGGTGAAATATGAACTGTAATGCTGTTGTGGTTACTCCCTTCTTTGGGCTTCATCCAAACGTTGCTGCTCCTCAAGTCATGTTTTATTTATTGCATCACTATGTACGTTGAGAAAATTGCGTAAAAAACAGCAAGCTCTAATTATTTTTTTCACATTTATAATGGCAGTCTCTAAACCTCCTCCCATCTTAATGAATATTGGCTTTAACTCGCCAAACGAATTCCTCATTATTCGTCTTGCATCATATATATTTATATATACTGTTACCGTTTTAATCCTCTTGAGCGTCTACGCACCCCTTTTAGCACAAAAAGACAAAGAGGGTTAGCTTCGGGAGCCTGAACTCACCGGAGATGGGGTGGGTGGGCGCCACTCGCTTCCAATCCCGAAACTAACTCTCGTCCGTCGCCCAGAAGCGAGAAGTGTTGCGACGGCTTCGCGCACTAATGAAAAAAATAGCCCGAAAGGACACACCAGCGTTCACAATCTTCTACAATATCTTTATTTCTTCGAATAATCCGTTAATCTAGCTATGATCCGTTAATCCACAAAAATATGAAACGGCGCCGCGATTTAAACTTATCTATCTAACTCGTTTGCACTCGATATGTACTTAATTTATCCCTAGGAACAATTCAAAACTTATCCTACTTACTCAGAACATGATTTTTCGCGTTGCTCGAAATTCCAGTGCTCGAATATCCACTTCAGGACCAATCTTTTCGGACTGCTTCTTCAATTTACTCGTACAGCTGCCATTACCTCCGCAAATATTCACGACACAACCCTTCACCAAATCGCTTCTTCTATCTCCGCCGTTTCGCTGAACTATTCCCTGCGTCAATTCGTTTTACACATTTTGATTCCGTAAGCTTTTATGGACAAAAAATAACCCTCCTCGTCTTCACTTCTTGACTTTCCGATCTTCGGCTGCAGCTCTTCAACTTTTCTCCTGGTTTTCGGCTTCGGACTTGAGTTCCGTTTACATGTAAAATCCGACAGAAATTTCCTAGTTAATTTCTCTACGCTCGTAGCTAATTTTCCAACTGACGCTTACCAATGTCCGTGTAATAAGAGAGCGATCCATGCCATGATCGCCTCGCAGAAAACCTCGGCTCCGCTTTCTGATGCCGCTTAGACGGGATCCTATATTATCCGTTTGCGAAATGAACATCTCAATGCACTTCAAATGCATTTCGGCCGTTGCACTAAGTTCCAGGTCATTGCACTTTCTCTCGTTAGAATTGAGGACTGGCAATGCCATATGACGATCTGGCGATGTTCCACTTCCCGTCATTCCGCACTTCTGATTCTGCGCAGGTTGACCATTCGACCTGTCAGATTCGTGCCGTACTGACAAATGTCAGATGTCTGTTTGTTTTTGGTTTATCATTTGTGCGAGTTTTAAACCTGGTGTATAGATTTCTTTGAGACCGCCGTGGTGCGAAACCGGGTCTGTAGCCTGCAGGATTTCAGCCTCCGGTAAGTTATCTTCTATTCTGCTTTGTTCCGACTCTGTTTCGGACTCGCTACTTCGCTGGAAACACCAAGAGTTTTGAAATGGTGGCCGGCTCGAGTTGGTTTTGGGTATGGTTTGGCGTAGGTACCCCTTTGCTATAGTCCATGCCTGACTTAGAAGTGCCTGTGCCAGTCATGCGGCTTGTTTTGGTGTCATTGTCAGGGTCAAACCCAGCCCCAGTTGGATTGATCGTGCTGAATACCTTAAAATCAGATGCGAAGGTGAATCGGATCAGATGCGGCGGTGAGTGTATGGGATCTGTCTGTATCTACTTGCGTCGGAATTATTCTGTTGTGTGAATTTTGTGGAAAATCATCGTCTGGCCGCGATCGCGTCGCCAAGCCATTACCGCGAATTCGGTTCGCATCGGGACGACAAGTTCAAGTGTATGCAGAAGTGCATAGATGCAAGTGCCTGTAGCGTGGAAGGTTGGGAATGTTATGTCTGTTATGGGCACAGACTCCGACATGGTGGGTGAAATGATTGTAGTTGGGGCAAGCCAGAAATGAGTTTCAGTCGATTTTCGATTCGTCAGGCCTTGGTTTTCCACAAACAATATCGACGAACGACACGCCATGGGCTGGAAGGACCTGGCAGATTGCCATAGGCTCGTTGTTTCAAGTCGTATTGAATTGATGCAAGAATCTGTGCCTATCGATCTCGGGATATTTACGGATCGCAGGGTGCGGCAGGGTCCAAACTGCAGATACTAGTCAACAGAATCAGGATGATGTATATTTTACGCCATATTAACTTTCCTAACTCGTACGACCTACAACATTGTGATTACCTGTCTCTAAATCTTAGTTCTCATGTAACATTAACCTGCTACATTGGTGTGTCCTCTTCTGATGCGCCAATTGCTAGCCGTTAGGTCTAAAATGTCGATAAACCGTGACAATACATATATAATATATATGAACATATATATATATATAGGGTAATGTGGGGTAATATGCCAATGGATGTATCAAAATAAACTCTCTTAGATCTCTCCTTGGTATATTCATAAAGTTTGACAATAAACACAACTTTTGGCATCATTAGATTTTAAGATTCCAAAAAAAAAACAGAAAAAAAACGTTTATTTTTAATTTGTAGCAATTTTACAGCATATTTTAGATTTTACAGCAATGATCTGCAGCAAATCGCCCCGACTCAGCGCCGGATTATGGGAGGGGGGCTAGGGGGGGCTATAGCCCCGGGCCTCAGATCATGAGGGGCCTCGTTGCCTCACCCACACTAATGAATATTTATTTTAATATAAATAAATATATTATATTTGAAAATCTATACATTATTAAATCGTTTATTATAAAGATAATTACTTAATACAATATTCAATGCTTATATCTACTTATATGAAAATTATCCTCACCGAGTATTTATCACTTAAACACACACATGAAATCAACTTTAAGATTTATTTGTCAATATTGACTAGTCAAAAAAAAATAAAGTAAGAATACGTGGAAACTCCGAATGGAGGAGCTAAGTCTGGCGCGAGGTGTCCGGCGTATTTATTTCTGCGCGCGATTCGCGGAAAAACGAGTAAACATGAGTGGATGCGCAGTGCAGTGCGACTGTTTTCACACGAAAGTTTCTTGGACTATATTTATAACAGTTCGATCTCTGACTGCAATACGTGAACATCGGCGTGCAAAAATGTCTAAGAGGTTTGAAAGTGGTGCACAAAAAAGGAAAAAAATTAAAGGAAATAGAAAATTTTAAAAGCAAATTACCAAAGTTGACAAATTATTTTTCCGTCAATTCAAGTAGTGAGCTTAGTAGCTCTGAAGTGTTGCAAGAGAATGTGCAGGAAAATTTCGTTGAGACCTCTAGTAGTGAAAATGAAATATCTAAAAAATGCGAAATTTTGTCTAGCGTAGAAAACGTAATCGAGCATCTCAGCAGTGAAAGTATTATTCGCAGTGATAAAGCAAATGATGTCAATGAATCCGATGATTTACTCGACATAAAAGTTATTACGGATCATTCTAGTGTGATAGACGTTAATAAGACTGCATCAACAGGTACTTTGATATTTTTTTTATAAAGATATAGATTCATTGATAATATTTTATACGTACTTATCATTTATTCAGAAGTATATATATATATATACATTAAAGAATGTCTATAATTTTTAGGGATTATTCACAGTGATCCAGCGTTTTTGCCATCGAAATTAAATGAAAATAAAATAGATAGAGATAGATATCTAAACAAAGGCCATTTATATTTTCAAAATAAAAATTCCTCTTTTGAAGCATCAAAGCGAACGTATGTAAAACAAAATATATATTTTTCAAGCAAGAATTTTCAAAGAGTTGTGAGTGATGGTGAAAAGTATGAACGAAATTGGCTAATGTATTCGGAATCAAGTGGTAACGTATTTTGTTTCGCATGCAAATTATTGCCAATCGATGGAGAAAACGTTTTCGTTAAAGACGAATTTTCTAATTGGAAAAAGGCGGACGAAATCATAACCGGACATGAAAATTCTACAAAACACGGTCGTTGTATGTTAGATTGGTTAAATTTTATGAAGAAGAATTCCTATATTGATAAGCAATTAATAAACGCGACGCAACTGGAAGTGCAATACTGGGTAGAAATATTGAAGAGAATTGTTGCTATGATTATTTTTTTGGCTGAAAGAGGACTGGCTTTTTGAGGTTCTGAAGAAGTTATCGGTTCAAAAAGTAACGGAAATTTTGTAGGCATAATAGAGTTAGTATCTGAATTTGATCCGATTTTAAAAAGTCATATAGATAATTACGCAAATAAAGGTCGAGGGACGGTTTCATATTTATCAAAAACTATCTGCGAGGAGTTTATTGAATTAATGGCAGAAAAAATTTCACAGCATATTGTAATCGAAATAAAAAGGCTAAATACTGGGGTCTTGTGGTTGACTCTACGCCAGACATTTCTCACGTAGATCAATTGTCTGTTATATTTCGTTATTATTTGAACGGGCACGTACACGAACGATATTTATGTTTCTTAGACATAAAAAGTTATACAGGAAAGTCGTTGGAAGAAGATATTTTGAACTTATTACAGATACATGACATAAATATATCTCACTGCCGTGCGCAGACTTACGACAACGCTAGCAATATGTCCAGAAAGTATTCAGGTTTACGATTAAGAGAAAAAAATAAATTAGCTATTTACGTTCCGTGTGTCGGCCATTCGCCCAACTTGGTTGTTGAATATAGTGTAGATGCATGCATTAATTCCAGAAATTATTTTGGCCTTTTACAAAGACTTTATAAATTCATCAGTGCGTCCACTCATCGATGGAATGTTTTAACAGAACATAATGCTAAACTTAAAAATTTATCTGTTACTAGATGGTCAAAAAGAGTAAATGCTTCAAAAGATTTAAGGGGTTATTCTACTGTTATACGGGTAAAAAGCAGTATCATTTTAAAAGTGTTGTATAAAAAAAACTATTAAAGATATCAATTTGAAATTTTGCATGCATCTTTATTAATAAAAAAAGTATAAAATCAAATAGTTGAGTTTTTCAAAAAAATAAAATGGCGGCTTCTGTATGCAATTGATGGAGCGCGCGCTGACGGCCAGAGTCGATTGCGCGGCACATTGCACAGGTCGTCCAGGTGATCTGCAGTCAATTTAACGATGAAATTCTATTTATTTAGCTAAAAACAAACAAAGTGAACCTAAATTGAGACATAAATATTAAATTTTCGCGATTTAGTAAGTGTTGGAAAATAGCATGCTCGATTTTGGACGTTTTTTTCGATGAAAAAAATGCTCCCAAATACCCAAATTTCAATTTTTATGGCTCAATTTAGGTTCGCTTTGTGTGTTTGTAGCTAAACTAATAGAATTTCATCGTTAAATTGATTGCAGATCACCTGGACGACCTGGGCAATGTGCCGCGCAATCGACTCTGGCCGTCAGCGCGCGCTCCATCAATTGGAGACATAAAGCCGCCATTTTGTTTTATTGAAAACTCCAACTATGCGATTTTATACTTTTTTTGTTAATAAAGGTGCATGCAAAATTTTTAATTGATATCTCTAATAGTTTTTTTTTACAACACTTTTAAAATGATACTGCTTTTTACCCGTTTAACAGTAGAATAACCCCTTAATAGAGAATTTTAATGGTATTTATGAGTCCTTATCGAAAATAATAGCCGACGTAGAACAAAAATCTTACACACGCCATGAAGCTTTACCTTTACAAAAAAGCATGATTAAATTAGAAAATGTTTTTATGGCTGTGCTTTGGCATCGAATTCTTAATCGATTTGACAATGTTAGTACATTCCTACAAAAGATTGAAATAGACTTAATTACAGCTAACCAGATGTTATTATCATTAATCGATTCTGTAAAACAATTAAGAGAAGAATTCACGGAAATGGAAAATAAATCAAAAGCTCTTAGTTCTTTTGTCGAACAAGAGTATACTCAGATTCACAAAAATTCAAAATAAAACAAAAATTATCTGATGGCCAAGTCGAAGATGAGATTTTGAGTGGAAATGAAAAATTCCAAGTTGAAACCTTTTACGTTATACTTGATAAAATTACAATGGAATTAGTTAAACGAAGCGAAGCTTATAGTTATGTAACTAAATCATATGATTTTCTTTCTAAATTATTAATTCTAAGCATCAATGAAATAAAACAAAGTGCAAAAAAGCTCGTGGATACTTATAGTCAAGATTTGGAAAGTAGATTGGTTGACGAACTGGAACAATTTATTCCATTGCTAAGATTACAACCTAATAATTTCTTTTCAAATCAAAAGGATGATACGCTTAAGAATTACGTACCTAACCCTTTACTTGTTTTAAATTGGCTGACTGAATCTAATTTAATTAATGTTTTTCCAAAAGGTTTATATAGCCTACAGATTATTCATAATCATCCCTATAGTCAATTGTGAAGCCGAAAGGTCGTTTTCCGTTTTAAAACGAATTAAAAATATGCATCGGTCGACTATGTTTAACGATCGATTATCTTTTCTAACAAGATTAGCAATAAACAACGATTTATTAAGATCGTTAGATTTCAATGACGTAATAAAAGAGTTTGCTGAAGCTAAGTCGAAAAAAAAATTTATTTTATAGTTAAAAATTGATATTATCTTTATTTTCACTGATTAAAATAAAAATCAATTCATTCAATAATTTTGTTATTTATTTGGTAGTAAAAAAAATCCTTAAATGGGCCTCATGATGAAAAATTGCCCCGGGCCTCCTGATACCTTAATCCGGCGCTGCCCCGACTTCTAACCAAAATGGCAATTGGTTAGATCTAATTTTTACCAACAGTTACGACGATGTAGTAGCTAATCTGACAGTAGATGCAGAGCATCTTTTTTCCAATACTTTTCACCACTCTGCTTTTACAGTCGAGCTATCTATATCTGATTTGACAACCTCAAAATCATACAACAATTTAGTTGTTTATGATTTTCGAAATGCTGACTATGAGAGCATTAACCTCCACTTGAATAATATTGACTGGAATAGTTCTCTATTAACGTTGGAGTTGAACGATGCTGTGTCTTTATTCTACCAGTTGATTTTTGATACGGTTGAAAAATTCGTACCGAAAATAAAGAGAAAAGATAAACTTTCTGAGCCTTGATTAGATAAAAATCTGAGGTTTTTACGAAATCGGAGAAATAAACTATATAAGATAATAAAAACCAACATCAATGCTAGCGAAGATATCAAGAGAAGATACAATGAACTAGCTAAAGAATTCTTAAGAAAGTCTCGCGAAGCATATGAATGTTATATTAATATAGTTGGGGAAAATATAATCTGTAACCCCAAAAAATTTTTTGAATTCGTGAACACCAAGCGAAAAACTTCAGGCTATCCCACAGGAATCTATAAAAATGACTCACTTTCTTCTGACCCACTAAAAATATGTGACATATTTGCTGACCATTTGCAAGAAGTTTTCTGTCCACCCAGTGGATTATGTAACGTGTCGCTTGTCTCAACACCTCAGTTTGCTATCGCTGATGAAATATATTTAACTAGAGAGGACATTGTAAAAGCGATAAGAGAACTTGATATGAAAAAGGCCCTGGACCAGATCTACTTTCTCCGAGCTTCATAATCAACAGTGCAGAAACTATCATCTCATCCCTGATTATAATTTTCACCAAATCACTATTATGCGGTAGATTTCCTCAATTCTGGAAATCTGCTCATCTCTCGCCAGTTCATAAAAGTGGTGACAAGCGCTCGGTTAAAAATTATAGAGACATAGTTTAATCGCTGAAACTTTCGATGATATCCTTGGATGAAAACGAAATTCAAAGGATAGGTTGATGAGGCACGAGGATGTGATGGTAGATTTATTGCTGCTGTGTTGGACAAATGTTGGCAGCACTGAACATTTTCATCATTTTTGTTATAGGAAATGCTGTCAGAAAATGATATTTGTTCCTTTGAGTAAGAAATGGTTGATATGATACTACAAAGAAGTGTAAAACGTCTTCACACATTTTTGAATCCCTCAAAGATAATTTTCGAAAATTAGTTTTCTAGCGGTTCTGATGCGCTAGACTTTTTAACTTTTGAAACGAAATTTCGCCCAAAGTTTGTCCGAAATTTTGGGTCAGCAGTTTAGTTTTTCAATTTTTTTTTAAACCAAATTTGAATCTGTTGAATCGAAAACACATGCAAATAAATTTTTACGGTGGTAGCACGAAATATGTTTAAATTTTAGTGCCATTTTGTGCACGCCCATATATTTTTTGAAATTGTTCGATGCATTTAGATTTCTTGACCCAAAACTTTTACTAATAATGAATTTCAAGCACTTACAGTCACGATTTGATTTTTGGCCAATGGGGACTAATGTGTGCGGGAGGACTGTAAACTTTAAACTGAAAGCACTCTGTACTGCAACAATCAAAGCAGCGTTTGCAAAGCTTCAACGTCCTACAAATGTTGTGCGAACAAGGGTTGTTTACTTTTACTAACCGAATACCACATAACTGAATGTAAGCGGTGGAAAAACGACTATTGAGGTAAACAGAGAGTTCCGCAACGGTCATAAACTAAGAGTGTTAGATTTCGGAGGATACATATTGAATCGACAATTAAGTTCTTTGCAGAATGTAAGAAGATATGCTCAAAAAGACATTTAACACGAGGACAGAAAATAAAATTACGACAGAGTGTTCCGCTGAGTGCCTTATTAAGGTCCCATGCACTGTGGGCTATGAAATCTACTGCAGTTAAATATATACTTAAGTAAATAAACAATTGGTCATTAAGTTTAAATTTTTTCTCATTTATTTAAACAAAATTATTAATAAATTTGAAAAGATTCACTCATAACAACATTTTCCATTTCCAATTAATTATTTTACCCATTTTTATATTTTCTTTCATTTATTCTTTTCAAATCTCGAAATACTCTATCAATTTAGATTTTCTTTTCTGTCAATAATTTGTCTTAAACTTTATTATTATAAATATCAATTTTCGAAGACGTGTATTGAATTAGGTGAAAAATAGGTGAAAGTGTAGAAATTTTCAGATTTTTTTCAGGTTTTGTTTTCATAGTTTTTTTGTAGATGACGGTTTGAAATTTGGATATATGGTCTTTTTATTTGTGGTCCGGTTTTGATGGTTACAAGAACATGAAAGATGTATGTGTTGTTGAAGCGTTGAAATTTATTGAGTGGTATTTTTGGGTTTCGTTCAAATACTTAACCAGTTTCAAATGCTCTCAAGTTTTATAAATGAATGCATGGATATTCTATTTTTTTTTTATTTATATTTTTTTGATCATTTGAATATAAGGTTTGGATGATTTTTCAAAATCTATGTGAAGTGTTTGTTATGGCTTTTTTTACAGGATGTATTTTGAATTCTGTAACTAGAGGTTAAGTCTGTTGGTTCCGTTTATCATTCGGAATATCGTTAGGCCACTGTGACGTTATTTGAACACTACAATTCGCCGTGTTCTTCGAGCTTTATTTTGTATCAAGGCAGTTTCAATAAAGGCTCTTTCCAAGAAATTATTTCATGGTTGTCCTGTCCAGCAGTTTGGATTTGTGATTCTGAGATTCTTTACGGTTGAGGGCTGTAAGATTTTTGTTTTGACCTTTTTCTCATATTATTTCTATGTTGACTGCTATTGCATTTTATTCGCTCTCAAATTTGAATTCCAAAAATGGATGTGCTTTCAAAACCATCGTTTTTCATATATTTTTTTTTTGTAATTCGAACGAAACGAATTTTCGTTTTTAGTTATTCTAGAAAAACTTGTTTTTATTAGAGATTTATTTTTGTTCTAAGAAAATTTCAAGGATCAACAGAATCACTGTCAGCCATTGATGATACACTCGGTCGTCGATAATAATAATAATCATCGTAACGTGAACTGTTATAGGAAGACCGGCGAGCTGCAGTTTTTTGCCACGGTGGCCATATTGGCTATTCTTCAATGAGTTCCCAAACCATAAGGGATGCATCAGTACCGCCAACTGTAACAATTGTACGGTCTCCGTAGAGGAAACGGACACAGGCCAACATCCCTGAATAAACCTTGGCTTCGTGATATTCACTGCGTGGTGTGATGCACGGATATCTGAAATGTGAGATGGAATGAGTGTCAATATGGTTTTTCTCTGCAAATGTAAAGTCAAACCTGAACAAGCGAAGATATCCGTCCGCATCTCCTGATACAAGAAGATCCTGAGTCGATGAACGATTGCAAGTTGCGATGATAGTTGAAGTGGTTGTATAGTACCGATTATTCCACATTCCTGCCACCAGATATCCAACTGTACAGTTATGTGTCAGCCACTTTGTATCCTTCATAACGATTGGACTGCGCTCAGGCGACAAAGACTTCGCATCCCAGAAGAGTAGGTCGAAATCGATTGTGACTGTTTGCAGGAAGTTTCCATCCGCACTCCAATCGATATGCGTTAAAGGCTGCGACCCGCGAATTTTATTGACTTTTTTGTATGAAAAACCATCCCGGGACACCCGGAACAGATAGATACTTCCATTCTGTGATCCCATTGCAATCATGTCTCCGACTGAAAAGTGAGAAACCATTAACACTTTTTGCAGCTCGTTGATAAAAAGCTTTGCAGCGACATAGAACTCAGAGTGTAAGCAAACGTATCTTTCCATTTGAGTGCCGAAATCTAAACCGTACAAAGCCTTCAATTCAACTCAACCGAAATCCTACCTTGATTATACGCAATGCAGTTCAGCGGCGACCCACAGACACGCAACGTTAGCATAGCAGCCCCATTCTCCGAATTGATAACGAGCAAATGCCCTTCGGTACTGCCCGCCGCAAGAGCCTGGCCGAACGGATGAAAAGCCAAAGAAACACATTCGTAGCCTGATTGCATTGTCCACAAGAGTTTCTGTTTTCGCCAAAGGGCAATGTGCTTATCGTGACCGGCAGTCGCAAACATCTCGTCTTCAGGATGTGCAGCCAAACCCCAAAGCTGACGACCATGACCAAATACAACTTGATTGAATCGTCGTTGAAGTGATCCTTCCAGGATGTTATTACGTGTCGTTCCTACATAGATATTTCCATCGTTTCGCCCAGGGCGTTGTGGATAAATGGTTCGTACACCGCCAGCCGATTCGGGAAGCTAAAAAGGCAGGAAACGAGGAAAACAGAGTTTAGTTAGATTTATATGTAAAAGAGCATTCAATCAGATAAATTTCTGATGACAGTCGAAACATTCTAATGAAATATCATTATATTAACATTCAAATCATTCAAGAGAGTTTATAAAGAAAGAAATTTCCAATGTTTTCTTTTATCGATTCATACTTTTGTGTCTGCTATCCGTTTATAATTTTGTAACGAATCCCATGCCGCAATTTTTCGATCCTTTTCACCCCCAGATAATAATGTTCCCTCCGAGAGCATAATCAAGCAACCGATTCCCTTATTATGTGCCTCGAACTCCATTCGAACGAAATAAGCTCCATCCGAATCTACGCTGTAGACAGTGATGAAACCGTCACTGTCAGCAGTTACCACATCCCCGTCAGGTTCGAACTGAACACTCGTGACATGAGTCCGTGATGGTGGCTTGACAATATCCGTTCGCTCAAAGAAACCATCCTTGCGACGATGCCAAAACGCCAAATGACCTCGTCCATGGGTAATTATCAGATTATCATCAAGTGGATGAAATGCGGCTCCAGTGAGACCTTCTTGCAGTGTCTGAATGTTGGAAAAATGTGAGAAAAATGTTGTATGTTAATAAGGCTCTGCATAAATATTTCAATAAATTCTATTACAGCTACTTTTCCAAGAAGATGTCCCCACTGCCATTGCCATACAGATAAAATGCTTTCGCGGCCTGCATCCACAGCCAAAACATAGCTGCCACCATTCTGAAAATTGTGATAAAAATTCATTACGTCTGCCTCTGGTATTCTGCCTTAGAGTTCAGAATCTAATGGATTTTTGTATTCGGAAACATAAATGTCTTACCAGTTGTGAAAATGCAACTGCCATAACGCCTGCATCTAGTTCACCCATACCGAACACATATAAAGTTTGCAACGATTCTGTACTCCAGATACGTACATGTGCCTGAGATTTGCGATCCTTGCCGGCTTTTTGTCCCGACGCAACAAGTTCTCTTGATGGATGAACATCCATACTGCACGGTAAATGCATCGCCCAGTCAAATTCAAAGAGATAAAACGAATTGTGATTTAGTTGATTAAATCGTGTGTATGTCAGGATATTGATAGGGAAATGTGAAATCGTATTAATGAACTAACCACATAATATCCTCTGTATGTCCTGTGTAGTGTCTTTGTGCTTCTTCATCCCGATCGAATAGAACAGCAACGGCAGCTACGTAGTATAGAAGTTCACCGGACGGCAGTACCCATAGATTGCGCCTGGAATCGATTCCACGATAGCCATGCCTGCGAAGAATATTAGAATCGAATTTTTCAAACATATTTTTGGATTTGTTCTTTGCGAATTTTGAATGTGTATCTCCCAAAACGCACTTGCACTAAGTAGCGCCCAGTGTGGGAATTTTTACGAGATAATTTTAATTCTTAATAAGACTATGACAAATACTTACACCCATGCTAATGCCAATTTCTTATCGGGCGGTGTATTATCAGCTGGTGGATGATGAATCGGTGGATAAAATGTTCGTCGTAGGCCTCGAATTGTGACTTTTGTCGGTTCCTCTTTCATTATATCGAGCATTGTATAATCACCGGTCGGACGAACGATTTCACTTTCTGGTGCATACAATATTCGAGGTCTACTTTTGCTACGCGCTCTTTGTCGTGGCGAGACTTTAGATAGATCTTCTTGAACAATTGGCGCGGTAAGTGCACCACGTGATCGTGATCGTCTGATTGGTGAACTGGCCACTACTACAGCAGGACCAGTTGCTAAGTAAAATGTATCAATATCGGCAAATTCATTGCGAAGTTGTGAGAAACTTCGAACCTAAGGTAAAAAAAATTTGAAATAAATAACTGAATTATCATTTCGTTTGAAAATCTGACGTCTTGTCCAGTTCCGGTGTACATCTTTTTTGCTCCGGTGATTTTAAGGACTTGACCAAGATCTTCTAAAACCTCTTCAAATGGCTGTGATGTGCGTAAATTTAATAGAACACGACACTGAAATGAAATTGTTTTGATTAATATATAGCAATTATTTCACAAAAAGCTGAAATTACAGTTGTGTATTGAAAATACGCATTAAATCGTAACCTATTTATAAAACCTTGAACTAACTCTTTTCACTTCATACATTTATTACACCGCTGTAAAATTTCTATTTTCGTACGAAAAAGCAGAGAAAGAGCTAGTTCAAGGATTTCTTTAATCAAAACAGTCTGTATAATAAATGTCAATCAAAACTGAAATAAATTGAATAATAAACACAATTATCCCATTCGAATATATTTTGATTATGCAAGTATGACACAACCATAAAACTGAATCAAGCACGAAAAATTTCTATTAACCTCCTTTCAACTCACACCACTTGTCTTTACAATGAAAAAAGTCGCATTGTATTAATTAACCTGACCAACAAACGAAATATGACGTGTCCTTAGAATTTTTCGGAGGGTGGGGACTCGCATCTTATTATCGTGTCAAGGTTTTTTGCATGCGAAGGAATTATGGATTTTTGAATCGTACAGGGGGCCGATGGGGATACAATGTGTGAATGATATTGCGAAGGATTAGGGGAAGGGAGTAATTTTGGGTTTTGTTTGGTGGAAAAACCATTTTTCTCAGCTTTTTCTATAATTTGCTTCCTGAAAGTCGATTCAGGCATCCATTAATCGACAACGCTGATTTATCGTACACTGAAAATGATTTCCATTTTGAAGATATTCTTGTGAAAGCAAATAAACGTTTAGAAAGTGGCTTAACTGTTTTAACTAGCATCTTGCTACCATTGTCCGTAACTTACATTTAAGTCTCTGGAATGCTGCATTCATGTGTTTTGCATTTACGCGAATCAGCTTAACTCTAGTTTTTGGATGGTGGGGGTGAAGTTGAAGTGGCCGGGTACGTAGATTCATATACCATTGACTCTATGACGCTTTCCTTTCGGTCATTGTCATATGTAGAAAAATGGACTTTTCGCTGATTTTCCCACAAAATTAGATAGATAGATAGATAAAACGTTTATTTAATATATAAAAATTAGATTATACAATATTATATCTTAAGTGTTACGGACAATAAGCCTTTTCACGCTATGTAATACATTTTTTTTTTAGCATTATCTGGATTTATTTTGAGGAGTTTATTTGACACAAATAATAAAACAATAAACAATAATAAAACATTGAGGGGTTTGCTGGGAAGGCCGTTTGATTTTCTTTTTCTCGTAAAGAAAATGGCTTGAGTTTTTGCAGCGTTTATTTTTATTTCCACCTATAGCAGTACTGATATACTTTTTCTAGCTTGTTTTCCAGAATAGTGATAATTTTTTGTGGGCAGTCGTTGCAAGCATGCAAGCATGTATAATCTGCGTAAGTGGCTATTTCAAAGTGAGAGACAACAATCGGCAGAGTAGATGCTATAAAGTGTAGAACTTAGGACAGCTCCTTGTGGGACACCAGCAGGAATACGTTGCGGGGATGAATATTTGCTATTGATTTTCACAATGAAGAAGCGATCAGAGAGAAAAGATTCAATGATTTTTATAGTATAATGCGGGAAAGAGAATTTAATTAGCTTGAAGATAAACCCTTTGTGCCATACAGAGTCGAACGCTTTTTCAATGTCAAGAGTGACTAGTCCTACAGATTTTTTGTCAGCAAAAGCTTTGTTGATATGCTGCGTCACTCTATACAGCTGATGTACGGTTGAATGTTTCTGCCTAAAGCCAAACTGGAAGTCTGGTATTAATTTAGACGTGTGTAGAAATGATTGATTCCGTGAAAGTACAATTTTTTCAAAGATCTTAAACGGCCCACAGACGAGAGATCTCGTCGACAACTAGATCTGCAATATGCGATATCTGCAACGAAATTCTCTGTCTGTGGGCTAGTCTTAGGTTGCATTTTTAGTAAATATCAAAATTTAGTCTAGTCTTAGGTTGCATTTAGTTGCAATAAATATCAAAAATTTTTTATATTTGGTGGGCGGAGCTACTGGTCGACGACCACGTTGCTGTGTCTGTTGTCATTTTAAGACTAGAATGGAGATCTCATTTGAATTTAGTGTAACGTAATGGTAACATAATTCGAAATCATTGGTTTAACGGACTGAATTGTGTATGAATATGCTCAACAAGAGTCAGTTAGCATACCTCATGATTTTTTTATATATTTCAGAAATAATTTATGAACGAAAAGAATAGATGTGGAGAAAAAAATATCTCTAAACATTTGGCAGCGATGGATATTTAGTTCATTTTCAGGTACCTCTATAATTCTATAGAAAAAATATTTAAAAAAAAACCATGAATTTTAAAAAAAAACCATGTACAAGTGCTGCCTGGTTATGATGACCGCAAATTAAAAATTATTTAGAGGGATCTATGACTAGGCTACAGATGCCTGAAGCAAAATGTACAAATACCTCATATACCCGAGTGATGTACCTGTTCGAAATTACTTTACGTAAAACATCATTTGCTAACAATGCTTACAATGTATGTTCTACGTTTTCTTACAACGAAAATGACCTGAAAACAGCCATTCTAAAGCGTGTGTTGCCTCAACGAAAACAACGTTCGAATGAGATTGCAATTCAAGTTGCGATTACATTCTGAGTCTGGGGCAAATCAATTGAGATCCAGTCGACGACCAGATCTCCGTGTCTGTGGGCCGTTTTACTCAATGTAGGCAGCAAACTGATGGGGCAAAAATCTTTCACGGTCCCGGAAGTCTTTCCCGGTTTTTTGATAGGTAAGATAATGGCTTTTTTCTAGGTGGTGGGATAGTAAGCGAGCTTCAGGCAAGCATTGAATATAAAGGTGGTGAATAAAATTGCTTTTCTAGGGAGATTTTTAATCACCAAATTAGGGATCCGATCGAGCCCTGGTGCTTTGCGATTTTCAAGTGATTTGATAACACTTACAAGTTTTCTTGGTTTGCATATCACCTTTTGCAGATCTTCCGGTACCCAACAGAAGTTGTTGACAGAATCTTCAAGTATGCTGTTCGTGATTGAATTACTCATTGTGCTGGTAATATTATGTGAATTGAAAAAAAGATTTTGCCAGAGCTTCGGCTTTCACAGCAGACTCTTTTATTATTATTTTTAGGAATAAGGAAATCAAAGAGTGCTTGCTTTTAAGCGCTTGTTGGATTCTCCACATATTTGACGATCCTGGGCTCAGACTGAAAAGAAGATTATTCCACGATCTGTTCTTTGCAAGTTGGATTGCTTCTTCAATTATCTTACTAAGCCGATTCTGTTCCGCTTTGTAAGTGCTGTCTCTGGTTCGTTGCCATTGACGCCTGATGTAATTTCGTTTTCTAATCAGCGTTCTGATTTCATCATTTACTATCGTTCTGTTCAAGTTATGCGGTTCTTTAAGTGGCGTCGAGCTGGAGATCACTTTCCAAATAGTATTATTGAAATCGCTTATTAATGATTCGATCTGGTCAGTATTGGTAACGCTAGCCAAGTTCAGGGAGCTGATACATATGTATTTCTCTGTTAAAAGTACTGCGAAAATTGCTCCAGTTAGTATTTTTGTAGCATAGAGTTGTTGGTTTAGCTTTTAGGGCCACTGGTGTATGGGAAATTTCAGTGAACACAGGTAAATGAGTTGATGACAGAGCTTGTAATGCCAGCGGACTAGACATTTCAATAGAGCTGCTGCTGATAATTAGGTCTAACGTTGAAGGTCTACCAGTATTCGAGTAAAACGATGGTTCTGATGGAGCATTGATCGTAAGTTGTTTTTGAATTGCCCAATCTAGTAAAATATTCCCTGCTTTGTTTGATCTAGCACAGTTCCAAAACCTATGTCTCGAATTCAAATCCCCGCACAAAATATAATTATTAGATAACATATTAATCTAAATGCTTCTAGTTTAGTGGAATTGAGTTTGGTGCCAGGAAAATATGCGGCAATAATTGTCATATTAATATCTACAATATGTGATTTTCCAAGAAAATTAGAATGTGGGTCATTTTGCGCTAAAATGCATACTTTCTTATATCTATTTATTTCTATATGCATGAATCAACGTACTCGCCCAATTCCACTTCACCTCTGCCTTCTAAAAAGTAGAGTTTAGTGTACGCGTGTAAAAACAAAACGCTTGCATGCACGTCTAAAAACGCCATAAATCAATACCAGCAAAACAAACATTTTTAAATACTCAAAAAACACAGCAGCACATAGTAGCTTATCTCACAGTAGCTGCCTAGCACCCATCTTTCATCTTTCACTGACCCTCGAAAAGCACCAACCTTCGTATTACCATCTACATTCTTATATTTCTTCTGGACAAAACAACTAACTAATTTTCATTAACCTCATATTATTATGAGTACTTCCTACATTTCATAAATATTTTTTCTTATTTTTCTCAATATTCAGAACACTTAATTTTTAAGATATTCCGTCATGCAACTTTGTTCCTTCCGGTCGAAGAATAACAGGTGTGTACACATATAATGTATGTTATAATGTCTTCAGCTCGGCGAAAAAGTGGGGAGCAACATAGAATTTCCGTATTTCATGCCATTTCGTTCTCGAATATGTTATGCGATAGATTAGATTGTGTTGTAATCAAGGCTGAATGCATTATACATATCGTACTTGTTTACGCAAATTTGAATAATTTATTTGTGTGCGAGTTTTATGTAAGAATGTGAATCAAATTTGCGATATGTGTATGAACTTTCTTCAGGAAATTAGAATGCTAATAGATTTTGTTGTGATGACCTCGACTTATGTGTAATTATTTGTGTTGAAAACGGTGTGCCTTCTTTTTCGAAAACCAGAACAAGATGGGTTTTGTGAAGTGCGTAAGTTTTTGAGCAAGTAATTTCATATTTGAACTCTGGAGTTGCGCATAGCATTTGTATCGAAAACTACTTTCGATAAGTGGAATTGTTTTTGTGGGATGATTAAAATTGAACATTTTTTGACTTACAATTAGTTAAAAAAAATTTCAATTTTAATCATCCCACAAAAACAATTCCACCCTGATTCTACTTTCCGAGGCTTATTCCGCAAAATGATCGAGTTTCTCGTATCAATTATTCTCTGCTTCGATAAGCTTTAGAGACGATATACGTTGTCTCTGCTAATTATAGACAAGAAGATAACCGTGATCACAGATTAATAACCTTTACTTTCGATAATTTACTTTAAAACATTATCATTGAAATATATCCTGCGTTATTTGGTTTCTGACAAGGATTTCAGGTGAGCATCAAGAGAAGTAAAGTAGTCTCCACAATAATTCCATGTGGATGTTTTTAACTAACTTTATTAACTGTTACCTTCGTACAAGTTTTAGAATCGTGCAGTTAGTTTTCGAATCTTAAATACTCGGAAAAATGATGTGCACCTCTCTCATGCTGGACGGAAGTTAAAACGGAGTTAAAACGGAAAGCGAAGTTAAGATTACTTTTCTCGAGTAACAATAAACATAACGTGAAAGAGGTTGAATATGGAATCCCACGTTGAACATAGAACATCTAACGGGTCAATTCTCTTCAATCGCTGGAATATGCGATGGTTTAGTATTCTTTCGCTGATATTCTTATTCTAAATTAAGAAGGTATTTAACAAATCGATGGAAACAAGTGTGGAATGATTAGTTTAACACCTCACTTTAACCTCCATTTGACTCAGATAGCTACGCATGTCGGTTGATGATAAGCCTGGCGTATGATCATGACTGATCGCCAGTGGCTAGATTTGAATCGGAAAACCTCCACGTAAGCAGCCCCGACATTTTCGGGTAACAATAATACCGTTTAGTAAATAATATGAAAAAAATTGTATTAATATAAAAACAACTACACTGCACACAAACCGCTAGAAAGTCAGATTTTCGAAGAAAATTAGAAGAATTGTATATGTTCTACCAATAGTGCTCCTTTCTATAACTAACCTATAACAAAGGTAATGCACGACATTTCTTACTCAAAGTAACAAAAATCATTTTCTGGCAGCATATTCTATAACACAAATGATGAAAATGTTCAGTGATGGGAGCATTTTTCCAAGCTCGTGCTAAAATCAACCTGTCCTTTGAATTTCGTTTCCATCCGAGGATATCATCGAATGTATCAGCGATTAAACTGTCTGGGGTTCGCATGCGAAAAATTTCTAAAACGCGGAAAATTTTAACATTGGTTACTTATTTGATTGTAAATGCGTCGCATATGAATACAAAATGGAAGCATCTGCTGATATTTATGAAAATGTTCGGTGCCAGCAATTGTGTGTTAGCACCCCAGCCAAAAATGTAGCAAATATGTTTCCGGTTAAGTTAAACCCACTCTGGGGATTTTATTTCGAATGGGTTACTAAGCTGGAAGTAAAAGAGGTGAAAAGAATTTCAGGGCGGCCACCCTCAGAGCTTTTCAAACTATCGAAAAGTAAATATTTGCTATTAATATTCATTGCAAAATCATACCCATTTGATAAATTAATGACAATATCGCTTCGTAAAGATATGCCGAAAAATTATAAAAATTACCATAGCTGGCAGCCTTTTCATTATTTTTCTACGAAATTTCTATGATTTCGACAACATGAACTTTGTTTTGATTTCATGATTGGATCGGAAGTTATAGGGGAAAAAGGTTTATTTTGTTCAGCAAATTTACAACATTTAGTGTCAAAAATTACCATAGCTAGCAACTGTACTCTAATTTTTCAATCAAATTTCTATTAAATGTATCCTAAAATACGGTCCAAGTACTGTATGAATTTTACTTATTTATTTCACCAAACAAAGTATACAATTACATACAAATGAAATAAAAATAAAAATTGAAATTACAATTTCAAAAGTCTAGCGCATATTATTAAATAAATAATATGCGCTATAAATATTCTTCGAGTGACAAAAACATGTTGAAAGACGTAATACACTTTTTTGTAGAATCATATCAACCATTCCTTATCCAAAGCAACAAAACTCAACTATAACAAAAATGATGAAAATGTTCAGTGCTGGCAACACTTTCCCAACGAAGCAGCAATAAGCTTACCATAACAAGCTCATACTTAAATCAACTTATCCTTTGAATTTCGTTCTCATTGGAGGATTTCATCGAAAGTTTCAGTGGTTAAACGTTGTTTGAGGCTGCCATTAGAAAAATGTTCAAAACTCGGAAAATTTAAAAATTGGTTTCTTATTTTTATCGCAAATGCTTTGCATATGAGTACGTAATTTGAAGCATCTGTTGGTGCAATATTTACGAAAATAGCTAATGCTGGTTTCCCCGTGTCAGCAGCAGAGCAAAATATATGCCAAATCTGCTTCACGTTAAATTAAACCCAACCAGTAAATTTCGTTTTGATTGAATCACTGCGCTGGAAGTTATACGGGTGAAAAGAATTTCAGGGTTACCACCCTCAAAACTTTTCAAATTTTCAAAACGTTAATATTTGTTGTTAATTTTCATTGCAAGATCATTCCCATTTGCAAATCTAATGACATAATCGCTCAGTAAAGAAATTAAACAAAATTACAAAAATGGTCATAGCTGGCAGCCCTTTCATGATTTTTGTACGAAATTTCTACGACATTTAGCTCACATTAAGGTTCATTTACTGCATGAACTTCGTTTTGATTTCTACACTGGACCGGAAGTTATAAAGAAAAAAGCTTTATTTTGCTGAGTAAATTTGCAAGGTTTATGATACAAAAATCACCATAGCTGGCAGCCCTATTCTAATTTTTCAACCAAATTTTTACCAAATTTTATTTGAAATAAGATCCAAGTACTGCCTGAATTGAAATCTGATGGCTGAATCGGAAGTTATAGGCCAAAACTGTTTTTTTTTCTCAGTGATTTTTCAAGATGGTACCACTGCCGCAGGATTGCCCGCATTTCAAAATCACATCTATCAGACCTGGCCCTAGCTAATGCAAACATGTCCTGTAAATTGCATTATGATTCGAGTGCTGAAAATAGAGGTAATTTGGTGATGGGTTGCCGTTCTTGTGCAAATTGGAATTTTCAAAATTTCAATTTGACATGATGGACAAAGGACAAAATTTATCAATGATTTGAAGGATTTGTTTTCAGGAGCCTGCCGTAGCTACAGCGTTACCCGGACTATCTTGAAAATCCATGTGTGTTAAATCTTAGTTAACATCAATACGCTCTGCAATTTTCACGATGATCAAATGTTTTGTCAGAAGTAATCAAAATTTGAAAAAAAAAATCATTGCCTACTTTTAGGCACGCTGCACCCACACACGCCTCAAAATTTCCAACTTTTTAACATATGCAAGCTCTAAACATAATAAGTTTTCATTCCCAAACATTTGTTTGAACAAAAATTTACACTGTTAGGAAATATAGGAGTACCTCAAAATTCACTAAAACGATCGTCGCCGCCAAAAGGTTTAGGATATCTGAATTCTACTGTATGGACCTACCTACTATATACATCTACGTTCTCTGTTCTCAATCGGATTCGCCACTCCAGAGATTATCTCTCTTAATCATTTTGCTGATATATATATATATATATATATATATATATATATATATATATATATATATAAAGAAATATGAATTTTCGGCGAAACGAGTTTAATACTAAACAAATTTAAAACTAAACAAATTAATAACAGGTATAACATACAACTGAATGCAATGCAAATAAATAAATTAACATTCAATAAATATACACATAACAGAAATGTTACATGTAGGGCACAAAATTATTAAAAACAAAAATGAAATTAAATATTTTGTTAGTCATGAAAAGGATACTAGGCCGGTAGACTAGAGAGGGTAGGGTAAAAAAAGCCCTGGTAACTCTGTTTTTAAAGGACACTTTCGAAATTGTGGGAGAAAAGTGATGGCCAACGCTGTTGAATATCTTGCAGTATTTATTTATTGGCTCATTATCAGCATATGCGGTGCTATGCCTATATTCAAGTAGCATTAAACGGGATCTAGTGACTCTCACTGACTGGGGTAAGCACAAATCTTTCCTGCATGTAGTCTATATTAACAGTGTCACTAACGACATCGAAACTCAAGCAGGCAGATAACATAACGCACAGGTTCATAAGGCGGTAAATTGCTAAAATCACAAGGATGGTAAAAATCTCAAAGAGCGAATAGCAAGAATTGGTTTTGAGCAGATTCGAATCTCTGGCTGTGAATTTCAAAAACCAGGTTCCAGATAATGCAAGCATACTCAAGATTCATTCATTCACTCATTCATTTATTAAATTCGTCTAATCCAGACTATACACATACAATAAAAATTAGTTATTATTATACAGAAATCGTTTAAGTGATGCTGTAGATAAATGAAAATCAAACTTATGATAAGCTTCGTTAAAGCATCTACATATTGCAGTGACTGGTTCATTGCAACCATAATTGGTCAGATGTTGAGGGATCGACAAAAAGTTAACACGCCTGCCTCGTTTGTTATTAGTGTTAAAATTAAGTTGGCTTAATAAGTAGTTTGAGTCAAAAGTGCCTTCCAAAATTTTTGCGGCAAATAAGATTTTGGAATTTTGACGTCAAAGATCTAAGCAATCTTGATAAGGACGTAGATGTAAAGGGTCATACCATGGAAGACCGCGGAGGCAGAAACGTAAAAACCTCTTTTGAATGGACTCAATTTGGTCTATGTAGACTTTTTGATATGGTGCCCTTACAATACTTGCATATTCGACAATAGGTCTGGCTAAGCTGTAAAAGAGGGTCTTAGTTAGAAAAATGTTGTTGAATTCCTTCGAACGTCTTCTGACAAAACCTAATGCATTGCTAGCTTTCACAACGATTGAATCGATGTGATCGTCAAATGTGAAGGATTGATTCAGCAATACTCCTAAATCGAGTACTTTCGCTGATCTATTTCAAGATATACTCAAAAGTGAGTATTCATAGATTACAGGATTATTTTTCCGTGTGTAAGATATAATCGTACACTTGTCAGAATTAATAGGGATATTGTTATCAGAACGCCAGCAGGCAAATCTGTTAAGATCCTGCTGCAAATCATTGCAATCGTTAAGGTTTCTCACAACTTTGAAAATTTTAGCGTCATCGGCATAAAGAAGAACAGAAGATGACTGCAGAATGGAGCCTGCGTGATTAATAAATAAGGCGAACAGTAAAGGGTCTAGATGACTACCTTGCGGAACACTAGACGTGGTTGTAATTTCAGATAACAAGGCATCGCGAAAAAATACACGTTGGGTTCGATTCGTCAAGTAAGAGTCAGCCCAATTTAAAAACAAGTAAGGGAATTGTAAGGAATGAAGCTTAGCTAAAAGTATAGAGTGATCAAGCTTATCAAAGACTTTTGTCAAGTTTGTGTAGGCGCAGTCAGTTTGGAGGCCAGCTTCAATTGAGTTGGTTATTTGGTGAGAAAACTCAAGCAGGTTGGTTGTGGTTGAACGACCTTTCATGAAACCGTGCTGATACGGAGCCATAATGGATTTGCTATGAAAGGCTACAATATTCGTAACTATGGCTTTAAAAAGTTTTGCGACGGAGGAAAGTTTTGCAATAGGTCTATAGTTGCAAGCGTCACTACGACTCCCTTTCTTGAATATAGGAGTGACGGTGGAGTATTTCTACAAATGAGGATAGATGCCTGTTTTTAAGGACGCATTGAAAATATAAGACAGCACAGGTAGTAGTGATGACACACAATATTTCAAGACCAAATTAGGTATGCCATCTGGGCTAGGTTTTATATTATTGTCAAGTTTAATAACAAATGTGATAATAGTGTCCTCGTCAATTTTTAAATCCTTCATCTTCAAAGAAGAAACTGTTGAGTTCGTCAAGTAGGGTGAAAAGTGTCTGGAGCTTGGAAAGTCAGAAAAAACAGAAGTAAATAAATTACTAATATCAAAGGGATCATCAAAATAGGAGTTGTCAGATTTAAATGTGAGTGTATACCCAGCGTTATTAGTCTTAAAATTAACAAATTCCAAAATCTCTTAGGTTGAGCTTGAAAATTAAATTTTAGCTGTTGCGTATGTTTATGATATGCAAATGCAACTTCTTTATGATGCAGATCTCTAGAAAAACGTTGCTAGTCAGGTTCTGAGCGAGTCAGGCGGAACTGAGGGCGAACGAGCGCAGTGTATATCGATTTTGTAACGCAAAGGCTCTGGAACTCCCTGGTTCGTCGTTTAATGAAGCCAAGTCGTTTACTTACTTGAGAGATAAATTTGTCATAATGAAAATTAAAGCGGAGCTTTTCATTCACCACCACACCGAGGTCTAATATATTGTCAACCCTACTAAGCGTCATATTGCTTAAAAGGCACCTATAATGTACGATTGTCAAAGAATAGGTTGTTACTAATTAAAAAATAAGTCTGTTATCTCGAAAAATATGTACTATTTAATTTAATAAACGGAGTTGTTCAAATAAATTAAAAGAAATTATTTTCTTTTAAAGGTTTAACAACTAATTTATAAATTTATATATTTATAGATAAAATTGGATAATCAAGCCAAAAAACCTTTGACAGGTCTGATATAAAAGTGTTAAATAGCAAAGGGCCAAAGGTACTACAGAGTTGACATGAATTTTTTAGAGATAAGCCCTTGGAATTTCATATATTGTGAGTGGTTCTCGAGGTAAGAGCTAGGCCATCTTCGTAAAGATCCTGCAATTCTGAGTGGCTAGCACGATCAAACGCTTCGCTGAAGTCAGTGTAGATTGCGTCAATTTGATCACCTTCCTATCAAGCTCCAAGATAGCTTTAAAATATAATCTCTGGAAATAGTTATAGCCTCTGCAAAAATTGTTCTAGATACTCTAAGGGCAGACAGAGTGATGGAGTACTGGCAGGACTAAAATCCTCCTGATAGTTATCTGCGAAAAAGTTATACATTTCTTGAGGAGAAGAAGATATTGAGGTTTTATTCACAAAGTCAAAAAACTTTTTGGGGTTGCGAATTATATTCTCACGAGTAGTTGTAATGAATCCGTCATATGCTTCATGAGACTTTTCTTGGAATTCATTGGCCACTACATTGTATTCTTCTATGATACGATGGCTAGACCGGACAATATTTTTTTATTGATTTGTGAAGCTAATTACTATGATTTCTCAGATGTCCACGAGTTTTGTCTCATAATTAAAGAGACATATTTTTATAATTTTGTTAAAATCTGATGGTTGAATCGGAAGTTATGGGCCAAAAAACAGTTCTCTTCTCAGTGAATCGGAAGTTATGGGCCAAAAAACAGTTTTTTTCTCAGTGATTTTTCAAGATAGCACCACCGCCACAGAGTTGCCTGCATATCAAAATCACTTCTATCAGACCTGGTACTAGTTAATACCAAGATGTCCTGTGAATTTCATATAGATCATAATCCGGTCGTCAGCTCTCGTGAACAGAATTTTCGATTGCTGAAACACTGAAAAAATCTAGCGCCATTATGTCAGAATCTGCATAGCGCGTGGTCCTATGTAACATGGCGCAGCATTTATGGTGCCACACGCTATGTACATAGTACTCTGAGCTATGCAGTATGGCTCCCAGCACCATAATTACATGGCGCAGAGATTATGGCCCCACACTCTATAATATATAGTACCATGAGCCATGTAATATGGCTTCAGTTATTATACCGATTCAGATGAATTGAGGTAAATGCTTTGTTTTGAAGTCGAACTTCTATTTTACTGTAATAAAATAGTTCTTTCAATTTGCAATCTAACCCAAGGACATCCGGGAGGTTAGTTAAAGAATTAGCTTAAGCAAGAATCTGTCTGCCAATTTATTTCTTTCATAAGTTACGTATGAAAAAAATCGATAAGTTTTGTTAGGGGAAAATAACGATTCATTCTCGAGTAATGTTATATGCTAATATCATTAGCATATAACATAACAATTATATTACTTATCCAATTACTGGTCTCTGCGTTCTAGTTATCTCAAAATTTTTTTTTTTATCAAGTGGAAATTTATTTCAAATCAGCAATACATCTTTTGTTCATAGTATTCAATACGTAATTTGAAATTTGTTTGATTTTTCCATAGAACTTGGTGGTATTTATTTTATGAGCAGTATCATAAAGAGTATCATATTTTAAGAAATGCCTTTCTTCATCATATATACTGAAAAACACATAGCGCCAGACACCATAGTTTATAGACTTCTGGCGCCATATACATAGTCGATTTCGGGATTGTGATAAAATATAGCGCCACACGCCATAGTAAATGGCGAAAAGTACATAGGAGCAGACGCTATGCTTATAGTCCTCCACGCCATGTACTGTAGCTCTCCACGCCATCTTCTATAGTCCTCCACGCCATGTACTTGACAAGCTGATTAGAAACTAACTTCTTAAGCTTAGTATTGTCTTCGATTTCACATGAAATTTTCATACAAAATGTCACGTTAAATTTGTTTCGGCGAAAATTAAGCTTGAAAATAAGCAAGAATTGTACTCAGTTCTTAGCGTGAAAGATTGCGTGCATGTTGCTTTCGTTTTAAAAATGCAGATGGCATTGACACGTCACCAATCATTTCACACCAATTTAGTTTTTACAGTTTACCAAAGTGACATTTTGTGTTTCAATTTGAAAACTGAGTTGTGAAAATTTCTTTCCAATAAGAAAATCGATCGAAAATTGAAATTCTTGTCATTTCATCCGTCAGAGATGAGCAGTGTCTTCGATTTTCTCCCTTGTCAAAATCTTCGCTCGAAAGAATAACTATATAATGGAAGCATGTCAAAATTTAGCTTCACGACTAACTCAGTTTCAGCCTTTGGAAACGTGAAGATTTCAATGGAGGGAATGTCCTGGGGCCAGGAGGCAGGGCGTAGATGAGAAGTGCTGTGATAAGACGTGACGAGCACTGCTGACGCCATCTTAGACATAGTTACAGGGATCCGATCAACTAGTTCGATGATGATTTTAAACTAGCGGCTTAAGTTAATAATGATGCATGCGAAGTACTGCAGTATTCTTCCAGAACGCAGACAAAAGAGAAGAAATACAAAAGCCTTAGTTTTATAGGCAGCCAAATGACGTCTGGATGGAGGACCTGAGTTGTGAGATAGAAAAAAATGGAGAGTGAAGTCCGTATGAGGTGCGGAAGATTTACCAAACAGTTCGAAGTATGACGCGGTATAGATCACGCTGCACTTACTGTAAGAACAAAAAAAGCAATCTAGTAATCGATCCCGAAGTGATTTTGGAGCGATTGGAAATGTACTTTAATGAATAGTTGAACGATTAACTAGTCGAATAATTTTAGCCTCCACAAATCCAAGAAAATGATTTGATGCTGTCGCCACCAAGCATAGAAGAGGTGCGAGATGCCATAGAATTGCTGAAATTAAAGAACTGATGGTATATCAGCTGAGGTGCTGAGCTCCTACGTTACACCATGCAATATATCAATATGGAAAGTTTCCGTAACATCCTGTGGAGACTGGTGGAAAAGCATAACAGGAAAAGGCATATCACAACGTTCCGCAGCCGGATATTGCTAAGGAGCATAATATTGCTACAACAGTATAATATTGGTATAATATACCGGAGTATAATATTTCTTATTATCAGATACTTTCGCCTACGGAAAAGGTTAGCCCCATACATCAAAGTCAACATCGGGCAATTTACACACATTGTTATTTTCCACATTGGTATTTGGGTTCATTAAGCAAATAAACAATAGGTCAATTTTTCACTCTAACGCAAATGACGAAAGTTTTCTGGGATTCGATGTTTCATTGTACTATCTTTTTATAGAGTTAAGGGCCGAATATGAGAGAGAGCATAGCCAAGATAAAACTACTTATATTAAGCAAGAAGGTAATTCGCCATCACAAATAAACTGACATGAACTGAAAATGCGTAAGTTAAGCATGATTAACGTAACAATCCAAATAAAAATATCCAAACATCCATCAAAAATTGCAATGATCTCCAATAAGCAGATGTTCTGGCTGGCCCAAGAATATGGCCAACCTGGCGTTGGCAAAAGCAATCCGACACTCTGGTAAGAAGAAAACATAGAACATACCATACCATAAGAGTAGAGGAGCATGATTTTAGAGTGGCGTAATCCTGCAATTACCCTAGGTGGCAGATAGCAGTTGTAGTATGGGTTGTAGTGCCAATAATAATCATAAAGTTTTCTGCATTTCAAAAAAAAAACTTGAAGCATTAGCCATCCATACAGCACTTTTGACAGGTTACTTTTGATTTCAGTTCAGTTGATATATCCCGCCACCTTCACATTTCCCAAATAGCTACAGATTATATGCCCTCCAAGGGGGCCCGGTAGCTCTGTTCGCTAAGGTGTCAGGCCGGAAAGCGGCGTGCTACGGGTTCTGCGGGTTCGCATCCCGCCAGTGTCATTAGCTGTAATGCCTAGTACTATACTCTTCGCGAAACGAATTCAACGGTCAAATCCCATACAAAAAGAGCTTTTCAATTCGTCAGTAAAGTGCCATCACTAACTGCGGCCTCGCCGCTTTGGTAGGTTGAATCCTTGTACATTTCATTCTCCACTGTTGGGTTAGAGTAACTTTTCCTCCACAACAGTAAGGACCCAACGTCAACGCAGAAAAACAGAGAAGTATCCCAAGGCCCGTCAACAAACATATTTCCTGACGACCCTAGCATATTTCAATAGTACTAGGCATAAGTGTGAATGCGTGTGATTGTCTATGAGCGTGGCAAATGGGCTCAAACTGGTGGCCTAATGCTGGCCGCGTTCCCGGCAGCCCTCTTCACTAACCTAATCTAATCTATATGCCCCCCAACGATGACAAGCACTTTTGCGTAGGATTTCCTACTAAATATATGTTTGATTTGTAAGGGGACTCTTGGAAAAAAAATACTGATTACCAAAGTAAATACAAAATATCAATTGAAAAATTTCTTTCTTCACTAAGCCATCTGAAATTTAAAGTAAGTTTCAATCTTTGAAAAATTCCTTGAAAAAATCTACTACAGAATTTTGCAGGATTAAAAAAATAGATAATTTCCAAATTGTCAGGCTGATAATTGGCTTTGAACTCGAGCAGCCAACAAAACCAACAATATCAACTGCCCTCATTCCAGCCCTTAACAGTTCATTTAGCTACAAGAAACTCAATTTGCGTGCTCCGTATTACAGGATACCAAACATTTCATTTCCTTTTCGCGAAAAATGCTTTTCATTAATACTAAAAACCATTAGACCTACATTGCTACCGAAATGAAGAAAACTGTGTGTCCTCCATTACCGGAACCTCATTACAATAATCCTGCGTTAAGAATGAGAGATTACTCCTTAGTTTCATTCACGATATGAATTATTGTTATATCGTTGTCCCAGTATGTATATTTACTCCCATTCTCAAAACTTTCGATTCGGCAAACGATGAGAAGTCTCGCAAGTAATAGTTCTCTAAAATCCTCAGAGTTTCTTTTGTATCTGACTTAGCAATAAACAGAATTGGCGATGAAAAGGTTGACGCCATCGACGACCGCAAACAACAAGAAACAAATCAAAAGCAGCAAAGTCAAGTCATTAGCAAAATTATAACAAAAAAAAAAATGCGACGCATGAATGAATGAATCCTAGTTGATTTTGGCACGTAAATGATTAATACAGGGTGGTATGAAAACAATGTTCCGACTTTTCCATACCGTTCGTTTGTTGGAAGCGTGTCCTTGTTGCAAATTTTCGCTACAAACGAGTTTGTTGCTAGTATGACTCGGACGTCTTTATCGGTTTTTCCGTACTGACGTCCATCTATACATATGAGATTTGTATGTACGTGTATAACCACATATGCTATAACTTGCACGTGTCTTGCTTTATAGATTTTTCCGGTTATTTCGTTTTCATTTTGCAGAAGAAAAAATAAGATCGTAAAAAATTATTGAGATAGCATATAATATACATGTTGACGAATGAAGCTATGTAAGCTGAGGAATGGGGGGTCTTGGTTTCATGATATGCTGAATTGTTTCAGGAAGTTGGAAGCAAGGACCTTCGCTTGTGACGGCAAAATCGTGCACTACATTTTCCGTCGGCTGAATATCTTTCCTAAGTAATTGAGTGATGTTGGTCTTAGATAATCTTATCAGATGTACTGATTTATTGTGGAAGTGCCAAGGTCAGCTGAATTTTTGGGGCAACGGAGAGAATTTCATAGGGTTTTTATTCAATGCTTGGTCACCGAATACGTGTAAGTTCAACTAGAAAATGATTGTGTTTTGTTTTCAAACTTTTATGCGTCCGGCATGGAAAATGAGTATAAATAATACAGCATGCATATCAAAAATTTATAATTTATATTGTATTTTGTTTCAAATTGCACAAAGCGACTAAGATCACTTGAAAAAAATGAGCAAACTCGAACCAAAACTTAACAAAATGGCATGTTCAGATAGATTGTGACAAAATACTTTAACATACCTGTACGGAATGATCTAAATTGTTGATGATTCTTATAACTCTACCGGCACTGCGTTTTATTGATCCAGATGCCGTTGACAATGTTCCTAGATCTGCTTCCATTATCGATGGTTTTCGGCTTAGCTGCTTAGATGACCATCCTTGATTTCCTGGTGATGCATACCACATGCCGTTTTTCTTTCCGTAGCTGGCGGGCTAAAACATCGAAACCGAAGTATAATTAGAAGCAAATCGGATGACTTTTTGCATAGAAATATTAAAACAAAGCAAACGTACCGACTAATTAGGTGTCCTAAACTATAACAACATATCTACTGTAGCAAGCGAGAATCTTGTTCAAAAGAAAATAAGACGCTACTAGGTCAATATTTCAAATATGCTAACAACTTTCAAGATCATACCCAATTCCTAACTGGTGAAGTCAACACTACAAACGGTGAATCTTCATCACTTTCGAACATTTCGTGTTCAATAAGTTTTATACCGAATAAACCACAAGATTAAAATTTTTCCTAAAAAAACCAGCCACCACTAACAAACTAAACCGACATCCAACTGCCAGGATAACAAATTGCCCTAGCACGAATAATTTATGAATGTTTCAAAACTATGCAATAACTTTGTCCTTCTCGTTTCGAACGCCGTCACCAAATACAATATGTTTTTTTTTTCAAATCGCCGCGACTCAACTATTTCACTTCAAAACAAAGAGTTACACTACAATCGCTCTGCTGAGCTCTACTATGTTTCTACATGTTCAGAATTTCTCCCCATTGGAACCCGTCTCAATTGGAATTCATTACCGTGCTGGAGTAGTCAAAAACTTGGTTTACACAAAACTTAAAACTAAACTCTCTTGCTCGATGCAGTGTAAGCCACTCGATGCTTTATTTTTGCCGGGAGACTCGCTTGAAGCTACTGCTTTGGCTGCACGATTTCGAGCACGGTACACCGAATGGGTCTAGCGTCTTAGTCTAACTGACACATAAAGTTTTCACTTTCACAAGTTTTCGCACGGCGACGTCTACTAAATGCCTCTATTAAGTATGTATTTAATACACACGTTAAAGTCGTAACTATGGAACTGGACTGAGACAATTGGCCACCACTTGGGTGAAAGTAGGGTGGTCTGACCACTTGGCTGCCGTTACTACTTATGGCTATAAAAGCGTGTCGGACCAATCAAACGGTTGTTGTGTTCTACAGTTGGCACGTGAGGATTCCGCACAGAAAAGTCCTAGTAACACGCGGATACAATGAAAGGAGCTCTAGTTCTTCTACTTCATATTTCGGTTTCCTGTGCAGACTTTGTGCCCCCTTGTCTTTCATTCACTTTCTTCATATCGTGCGACCTGGAAAAGGAGAATAAAATAATGTTTCGCTGGTAAACCAGAGCGACAACGAAATTTTGCTGAGTTTTGAAGCACTTGCACTCACGATAACGGCATACCGACGTAGCGGCTCTCTCTCTTTGCTAACTTGGCATACCGTACCTACACCCGAAACTAATATTGCAGACCATGAAACGAACAACAAATATGCCCTACTACCGTTTCCTCAGTTTTGTTGCTTCTTTTACTGCTTGTGGTTTCTTAAGGAAACCGACTCCTTTCGGTCGAGCTTCCTACAACTGTAACAATGCTCGGACAATTTGTATTGGGGCTAATGTTTTGGTTACATCTTTTAGACGAGGTGCAGAAGGAGTTTCGGACGAAATGGGGATTTCATTTGTTTGCACTGCTAAAATTTGTTGAAAGTAAGTTGATTTCTTTGCTCGCCTGTAGTTTGCCGGTCAATTTAGGAACAATTCAAGGAACAGTTAGGAAATAGTTTCTGAATTTGAACGGTATGCAAGAAGAGAAAATTTTGAATTTTATTTAGTAGATGATACAATTATATTTTTATCAAGTTTAGTGGTGTAGAAGAAGCTTTGCATAACTAACTCAAGAATATTGTCAAGTTTAAGGGAAGGATTTTTTAATTTAAATTTAACAATAATTTCTTTTTATCAATGCATTTAAATAAATTATTAAAAACTCTAGCGCACCTGAACCGCTAGAAAACTAATTTTCGAAGAAATTGTCTTTGAGTGAAAAAAAATTTCAACTATAACACAAATGATGAAAATGTTCAGTGCTGGCAATACTTTTCCAATGAAGCAGCAAAAAGTTTACCATAACAAGCTCATACTTAAATCAACTTATCCTTTGAATTTCGTTCTCATCGGAGGATTTCATCGAAAGTTTCAGCGGTTAAACGTTGTTTGAGGCTGCCATCCGAAAAATGTTCAAAACTCGGGAAATTTAAAAATTTGGTTTCTTATTTTTATCGCAAATGCTTTGCATATGAGTACGTTATTTGAAGCATCTGTTGGTGCAATATTTACGAAAATGGCTAATGCTGGTTAGCCTGTGTCAGCAGCAAAACAATAAATATACCAAATCTGCTTCACGTTAAATTAAACCCAACGAGTAAATTTCGTTTCGATTGAATCACTGCGTTGGAAGGCATACGGGTGAAAAGAATTTTAGGGTTACCACCCTTAAAACTCTTCAAATTTTTAAAACGTTAATATTTGTTGTTAATTTTCATTGCAGGATCATTTTCAATTGCAAATCTAATGACATAATCGCTCAGTAAAGAAATTCCACAAAATTACAAAAATGGTCATAGCTGGCAGCCCTTTAATGTTTTTGGTACGAAATTCCTATGACATTTGGTCTACATTAAGGTCCATTTACTGCATGAACTTCGTTTTGATTTCTACACTGGACCGGAAGTTATAGGGAAAAAAGCTTTATTTTGCTGAGCAAATTTGCAAGATTTATGAGACTAAAATCACCACAGCTGCCAGCGCTATACTAATTTTTCAACCAAATTTTCACCAAATGTTACATAAAGTAACATCCAAGCACTGTGTAAATTTTGTTAAAATCTGATGGCTGAATCGGAAGTTATAGGCCAAAAAGATGTTTTTTTTTCTCAGTTATTTTTCAAGATAGTACCACTGCCACAGGATTGCCCGCATTTCAAAATCACTTCTATTAGACCTGGTCCTAGTTAATACCAACATGTCCTGTAAATTTCATTATGATCGGATAATCCGGTCGTCAGTTCTCGTGAACAGAACTTTCGACTGCTGAAAATGGAGGTAATTTGGTGATGGTTCGCCGTTCTTGTGCAAATCGGAATTTTGAAAATTTTATCTTGGGACGAAGGACAAAGGATAAAATTTATCAAAAATTTGAAATTTTTGTCAAAAAACAAAAATTTTTCAGGAAGGTCAATGATTTGAAGGATTTTTTTTCAGCAGCCTGCCACAGCTACAGGGTTACCCGATTTATGCTGAAAATCAATATGTGCCAGATTTTAGTCAACATCAATACGCTCTGTAATTTTCACGATGATCCATTGTTTTTCTTACAAGTAATGACAAATCAAAATTTGAAAAATATTCCTTGCCTACTTTTAGGCACCCTGCACCCACACACGGCTCAAAATTTCCAATTCTTTATCATAGACAAGCTAAGAACATAATTAGTTTTCATTCCCAATACTTTTCTTTAACAAAAATTTACACTGCTTGGAAATATAGAAGTTCCTCAAAATTCACTAAAACGCTCGCCGCCGCCAAAAAATTTAGGATATCTGAATTTGAGATAGTCATGGACCTATTTACATCTATATACATCTACGTTCTCCGAAAATTTCAGATCAATCGGATCGGCCACTCCAGAGATTATCTCTCTTAATCATTTTGCTGATATATATATATATATATATATATATATATATATATATATATATATATATATATATATATATACATATATATATATATATATATATATATATATATATATATATATATATATACATAAAAAAATATGAATTTTCGGCGAAACGAGTTTAATGCTATTGTTCTTCGAACATTAGTAAAAATTGGTTATTGATTGTGATCATGGGTCCCTTCTTGTCTATAAATCAGCATAGACAACGTATATCGTCTCTAAAGCTTATCCAAGGAGAGAATATTGATACGGGAAACTCGATCGTTTTGCGAAATCAGTCTCCGAAAGCAGAATTAAATTGGAATTGTTTTAAGTAAAAATTATATCGATGGATATAAGTCGAAGATGTTAAAATTTGTCACAACTAGCGTAAATAAAAAAAGTCAATGATTTCCAACTGCAAGTGGTCACATCAGTCAAGTATGCACTGTGAGCTGGTGTCTGATGAGAATCAGTGCATACTTTCGAAACCATTTTGTCAAAATAAAATTTTCAATGTAAATAAAAAAAATTTAAATTTTAATCATCCCGCAAAAACAATTCCAATTTTATAAAAAGATGTTTATTTAATAGTTGAAGATGAAATTATATTTCTATACAACCGTTCCCGTCTTTGGGAGCAGTTGCAAGCAGCCTTCGAAAAATAAATAAGTCAATTCTTAGGCACCAAAAGCTTACTCGCAGAGTACTTAACATTCCTATCATTTTTACAATACTGAAACCCATAACTCAAAATTGATGTATGCAGCGGTGTACCATCAACATAAGTCAAATAGCCCTACCCCTTCAAAGTCGAAATTTCATAACTTCTTGTAAAGGATGGCTGCTGAAAATTGCTACAAAAAAGTTGTTACTATTTTTCTGTGTTAAAAATGGGTAATATTTTTTTATTTTGCAGATTGGTCTTTAATTTTAAGAAAACGGGGCTGTTGCGATAATGAAACAAGAATTAGGATGCGCCTAATTTAGGATGTATCACACATTTGAGTCTGTGATTTCCATCCAAAGAGAATTTATGCGCTCGTTTGGCGATTTTCCTCCGACCAGAAGGACAGTGATGAGGCTCGTAAACAATGTCGCCGAGTGTGGGACAAACACAGAAAGGTCCTATTATTGAGCTGCTTCAGTTTGGACGCAGAAAATTATCGCTACTATAGCTGTTGCCATATAAATCAGCCCCAGTGTTTCGACAAGGAGCTTATCTGCTCAAACGAATATCAGAAGACAGTCACTGCAGACAGTTCTGCATAAAAATATGTACCCGTTTCTTTTGAACTAAAATTGAACAAACAAGCAAGCTGCAGACAGCAGATTTGCGAATTTACTTTTAAATTTAACACAAGATCATTTGTATGGTGGAAGAGGACGAAAATATAACGAAGTTCATTTTGATCTAAAAGGCAATGTCAACATATAAAATGTTTGAATATGGAGATAGTCCATGAGACGATATTGCATCCACTTTAAGTCACACTGTGGTCTCCAGTTTCATCAAGCTGTATTGTCAGTCTTTAATTTTTCGAACAAAACAGTCTTACAGTCATAGTTGATGGAGATGTTGAAATAGTTTTTCTTTACAGAACTACGTCGAAAGAGAATCCCTTTCAACTTTGAGTAGCTTCAACAAGATGCTGCAAATTTTCACATGGGGCTGCTTTGACAGAATTACAGTGATAATTGTTGAATAAAGTGATTTGCAGAAACTCCATATTCCGCTGGCTTCAAGGTCTTCTGACCTTATTGCGCCTGTTTCTTCTTGTGGAGTTGTTCTCGTTACAACCCTCCAGGCAGTATAACAATTTAAAACTTTTTGATAAGATGTCGCACATGCGCCACCGAGCAAAAATACTACTTCGTTTTAATTATTTTAAACTTAATAAACAAACAACAGCTTTCAAATGAGTAAAAAAAAAGTAAATTACGTGAATTCAACAAAAAATTATTTGTGTTTTTTTTTAATGAATCAATATTCATCAGTCACCCTGTACATTCGTATAAGAAATTCCTACTACTATAAATTCTGACGCAGAAATGGGATCAACACGAATTTAAAAGAGTAGATTAGTGAACCAGGTCTGAGAAGCTTTTGGTTGCGATGCTTGTAAATGATTTTCAGTACAGGGTATTTTTACTGATTTTCGACGAAGATTAGTATTAGACTCGTTTCGCCAAAAATTCATATTTCTTTATATATATTTATATATATATATATATATATATATATATATATATATATATATATATATATATATATATATATATGTATATATATGTATATATATATATATATATATATATATATATATATATATATATATATATAAATATATATATATATATATATATATATATATATAAATATATATATATACATACATATATATATATATATATATATATATATATATATGTATATATATATATATATATATATATATATTTATTTATTTATGTAAATACAGATATGTATATCAAAAGATTAAAGGAAGTAGTCTCTGGAGTGCGTGTCCGATAGAGTTGCAATTTTCAGAGGGCATAGATGTATATAGAGACTAATGCAGAGGCTAATTCAAATTAAGATATACATATTTAACCATTTGGCGGCGGTGGCGGGCATTTTAGTGAATTTTCAGGTACCCCTATATTTCTATGCAGAGTACACTTTTGTTAAAATGAAGCACTGTAAACGAAAACTTATTATGTTTTATTTCTCTTTATGCTAAAAAAAAGTCTAACGCATCAGAACTGCTAGAAAACGAATTTTCGAAGAAATTATCTTTGGGGGATTTCAAAATGTGTGAAGACGTTATACACTTCTTTGTAGTATCATGTCTACCATTTCTTACTCAAAGGAACATATATCATTTTCTGACAGCATTTCCTACAACACAAATGATGAAAATGTTCAGTGCTAGCAACATTTGTCCAACACAGCAGCCATAGATCTACCATAACATGCTCGTGCTTAATCAACCTATCCTTTGAATTTCGTTTTCATCCAAGGATATCATCGAAAGTTTCAGCAATTAAACTATGTCTGGGGTTGCCATCCGAAAAATTACCAAATCTCGGAAAATTTACATATCGGTTGCTTATTTTATTGTAAATGCTAAAATGGAAGCATCTGTTGGTGTAATATTTACGAAACTGTCCGGTGCTGGCAATCATGTGCTAGCATTATAGCTGCTTCACGTTGTGTTAAACCCACCCTATGAATTTTGTTTCGATTGAACGGCTGCGCTGTAAGTTACAGGAGTGAACATAATTTTAAGGTAAACACCGTCACAACTTTTTAAATTTTTGAAACGTAAATATTTCTTGCTAACTGTCATTGCATTGTCTCGATAAAGAAATGTAAGTAAACCACTAAATTCATCATAGCTGGCAACCCTTTTACAATTTTTGAACGAAATTTCTACAGAGTTAGAAACGTAACAAGATCCACTTACCACATAAATTTCGTTTTGATTTCGTTACTCCATCGGAAGTTACAGGGAAAAAACCTCTATTTTCCTGAGCAAATTTACAATATTTAGAAGACAAAAATTGCCATAGCTGGCAACCCTATACTAATTTTTGAACCAAATTTCTACGAAATCTATCTTAAGGCAAGGTTCACCTACTGTGTGAATTTCTTTAAAATCTGGTGGCTAAATCGGAAGCTTTAGGCCAAAAATCAGATTTTTTCTCAGCGATTTTTCCAAATGGCATCACTGCCACAGTGTTGCCCGTATTTCAAAATTACTTCTAACAAACCTGGTCCTAGTTAATGCCAACATGTCCTGTAAGTTTCATATTGATCCCATTATCCAATCGTCAGGTCTCGTGAACAGAAGTTTTGAGTGCTGAAAATAGAGGTTATTTGATCACGGGTTGCCGTTCTTGTTTACCGGGGAATTTTAGAAATTTTTATTTGACTTGGAGGGCGAAATTCAAAATTTTTCAATATATAGCTATTGGATCATTATGAAACTTTCAGAACATATTGATATTATTAATTTGTAAGTTTGTTTTGCTTTTGATGAGCGTGTTGGCAACCCTGTAGCTAGGGTAGGCGCTGAAACTGAAAACTTTCAAATCATCGACTCTCCTGAAAAATTGTCGCTTTTTGAAAAAAAGTCACTCATATATAAATCTTATGCTTTGTCTACACAGCCGAAGTAAAACATTTGAAATGTTACAACGGGCAAGAACGGTAACCCTTTCCCAATTTACCTATATTTTTAGCATAAAAAACCTGTGTTATCCAGCTGAGATTTACAGAATGTATTGGCCTGAAGTAGGACCAGGTCCTATAAATTCTGATTCAGTCAACAGATTTTGGCGAAATTCACACAGTAGCTGAATCCTACTATGAATCCTACTATACACGTTTGGAGCTGCCAGCTATGGTAATTTAAGTGTCTTAAATTTTGAAAATTTGCCGACGAAAATAAAGCTATTTGCCCTATAGCTTCCAGTGCGGTCATGGAATCATAGCTAAATTCATATGGCAAATTGAACTTATTGTAGACAATACGCCGCAGAAATCTAGTTGGAAAAACAATGATAGGGTTGCCAGCTATAGTTGGTTTTCTTTTTTTCCCTCATATCTTCAGTAAGCGGTTTTGTCATTAAATTTTCAAATCGTGGTGATCTTGTAGTGAATATAATTTGAAATTCTTTACGGGTGGTAGCTCTAAATTTCTTTTTATCAATATAACTTTGAATGCAGTCATCGGATCAATACGAAATTCGCAGAGTAGGTTGACTTCAACGTGAGGGAAATGTGACATATTTTTGGCTTCGGTGCTAGCAAAGGGCTGCCAGTGCGAGACGTTTTTGTTGTTTCCGTACCAATAAATGCTTACATAAACATTTAAAAATAAGTAAAGAAAATAAGTACAGCAGACGTAACAAGTACATCTGCCATTTAGTCCGCAAACTATAAACCAAATTCCACCCAAATTATTTAGTCCACCTGCTGTAAACACTCAGTACCTGACCCAAGCGATAGACCAGTACACGATTTCAAGCAACCTGACCTAAAATAAGTCGTTGACTATACCGCTGTAAACACACCTGACCTAAACCTTGATTTTTGCGCGACTATTAACAATATATGTACGTTGAATTTAAACTTGCAGCTCTCTCGTTTGACTCAAAATCATTCAAATAATCATGTTTGAGAGACAAATGAAAAGATAATTACAGTATTTGAACTAAAATTAAACTAAATGATAGCTGTCATGTATATACAAACAAGGACTAAATTCTACCTGACCAAATTTTAGGTCAGGTCGATGTAAACACCTTAGGACTAAATTCACTTAGTCCCCGCTATAGTTCAGGTCACATTTGGTTCAACCGTTGTAAACCCTACCAATGTTTAAGTTTTCTAAGGTCTGGATATTTTTTGGATGGCAGCCCCAAACACCTTTCTATCGCTGTAACTTTCGATGAAGTCATCGAAATTAAATTGGTTAAGGTATATTATTACTTAGGGTTTCTTTTAGTATCTAGTGGTAGAATACACACTCAAAATCTGCGCAAATCCTCTACTGTTCTTCGAACATTAGTGTTTTTAGCGGTTCTGATGCACTTATATTCCTGTTCCTGGATTATAACCTGGGATCTTACACGGCAGACGCTAGTCTTCTTGCTATTAAGCTACACGAGTTTTAAGTATTGGCCGCCACCACACCAAAAAATTTCTTCGGAGCTATAGAAGTGCCTTCGTATTGACGCCTGCCACTAATCAGCAATGTTTGAAAAATTGGAGACATCATCATATTAACTTCGTTGAAACGTGGCAACACAGCTGTAAACTCGTGTGCTGTAGATCCGAATGGCGAAGATTTCATTCATCCAAACTGACAAGGATAATTCAACTTCATACAAATTCTTCCAGTTTTCCAAACTCGTAAGAAAAGGTGTCAAAGCCTTACTTCTAAAACTGCAGTCTGTATGTTGTTGAGCAGAGTCATTACTTTGGTCTTACATTGACAATGTGGCAAGCTGAATTGTTTCCAGGTAAAAGCAAGCGCTTTTCGACTTTCGTTGTCACATGCGTGAACAAGGTTTCAAATTTTTGTTTTGCTGAAATACGTACTTTTCCCAATATCCAATGTATGCCCAAAAATTATTTGCAGCATTCTGAGCTCTACAGAAATTGGCATCCTTTTAGGAGAGGTTAGGTTCAACTGGCTGGCACAAGGCCACACATAGACCCATTGGTCCGTAGTGGTTTTAGGAGAGGTAAAGGCCATTGAATAACTATCCGCGAATTTTTGTTTTGTTTTGCATTTCACCCCATTACAAATACTTCGCTAAATACTTCAACCCAATACTTCACTAAATGTTAAATAAAATGAGTGACAAATTTGATTATTTACTCCCTTCTTTTCAAATTTGTGGGCACGCCCCTGCTTTAATTATGAAAAGTGTGTTTCTAAGTCAGTTATGTATGAAGAGCAATAATTAGGTAGTGTTTTTCAAGATTCTTATAGATTGGGCAATTCATAGGACTAAACAGAACGAAACTAGAAAGCAATACAATGTAACCGTTACTATCATTCCAAAAGTGTTGGACATTGTGTAAAACAGTATGATCATTTTCGGGCGACATGTTGATGACTTTAAATATTCACATTCATTGACACTTTAAATTCAAACAATTATGAAGGTAACATAGCAATTTTTTGCAGAAAATCATCTTTGAAAGCTAAGTTCCATTATTGGACATTTTTTTGCTATGCTATCGGGTATCGTATATGAGTTTTTACTAATGTTCGAAGAACATTATTCCTAATGTTCGAAGAACATTAGTATTAAAATCGCTTCGCCGAAAACTCGTCTATATATATATATATATATATATATATATATATATATATATATATATATATATATATATATCAGCAAAATGGTTAAGGGAGATAATCTCTGGAGTGGCCGATCCGATTGAGCTGAAATTTTTGGAGAACATAGATGTATATAACAGGTAGGTCCATGACTTGCTAGAATTCAGATGTCTTAAACCTTTTGGCGGCGGCGGGCATTTAAGTGAATTTTCAGGTGCTTCTATATTTCCAAGCAGTGTAAATTTTTGTTAAAAAAGGACTAGGAATGAAAACTTTTTATGTTTTAAGTTTGCTTATGATAAAGAAGTGGAAATTTTGAGCCTTGTGTAGGTGCTGAGAGCCTAAAAGTAGGCAAGGATTTTTTTTCAAATTTCGATTTGTCATAACTTCTAAGAAAAACAATGGATCATCGTAAAATTTTCAGAGCGTATTGATATAGACTAAAATTTTACACACATGGACTTTCAAGACTGTGCGGGCAAATCTGTTGCTACAGCAGGCTCCTGAACAAAAATCCTTCAAATCATCGACCTTCCTGAAAAATTTTTGATTTTTGAAAATAAATTCAAATTATTGATAAATTTTGACTTTTCTCCATCAAGTCAAATAAAATGCTTCAAAATTCCGCGGTAAACAAGAACGGCAACCCGTGATCAAATTACCTCTATTTTCAGTACTCAAAACTTCTGTTCACGAGAACTGACGATCGGATAATGCGATCAATATGAAATTTACAGGACATGTTGGTTTTAACTAAGACCAGATATGATAGAAGAGAAATTGAAATACCGGCAACACTGTGGTGGTGGTGCCGTTTGGAAAAATCACTGAGAAAAAAAACTGGTTTTTGGCCTATAGCTTCCGATTTAGCCACCAGATTTTAACAAAATTCACGCAGTAGGCTAACATTACTCTAAGTTAGATGTCATAGAAATTTGGTTGGAAAATTAGTTTAGGTATTAGGTATTAGTATTATATAATTAGTATATTAGTATAGCTACGGCAATTTTTGTCTCCTAAATATTGTAAATTTGCTCAGGAAAATAAAGATTTTTACTAATGTTCGAAGAACAATAGTATTAAACTCGTTTCGCCGAAAATTCATATTTCTTTATATATATATATATATATATATATATATATATATATATATATATATATATATATATATATATATATATATATATATATATATATATATATATATATATATATATATATATATATATATATATATATATATATATATATATATATATATATATATCAGCAAAATGATTAAGGGAGATAATCTCTGGAGTGGCCGATTCGATTGAGCTGAAATTTTCGGAGAACGTAGATGTATATAGTAGGTAGGTCCACGACTTTCTCAAATTCAGATATTCTAAACTTTTTGGCGGTGGCGAGCGTTTTAGTGAATTTTGAGGTACTCCTATATTTCCAAGCAGTGTAAAGTTTTGTTAAAGAAAAGTATTGGGAATGAAAACTAATTATGTTCTAAGCTTGTTTATGATAAAAAGTTGGAAATTGTGGTCCGTGTGTGGGTGCAGGGTGCCTTAAAGGAGGCAAGGATTTTTTTTCAAATTTTGATTTGTCATTACTTCTAAGAAAAACAATGGATCATCGTGAAATTTGCAGAGCGTATTAATGTTGACTAAAATTTAGCACATGTTGATTTTTAAGATAGTGCGGGTAACCCTGTAGCTACGGTAGGCTCCTGAATAAAAAACTTTCAAATCATTGACCTTCCTGAAAAATTTTTGATTTTTGACAAAAAAATCAGATCACTGATAAATTTTAACCTTTGTCCATCATGTCAAATTAAAATTTTCAAAATTCTGGTTTGCACAAGAACGGCAACCCATCACCAAATTACCTCTATTTTCAGCACTCGAAAGTTCTGTTCACGAGAACTGACGACCGGATTATCCGATCATAGTGAAATTTACAGGGCATGTTGGTATTAGCTAGGACCAGGTCTGATAGAAGTGATTTTGAAATGCGGGCAACCCTGTGCCAGTGGTACCATCTTGAAAAATCACTGAGAAAAAAAAACGGTTTTTGGCCTATAACTTCCGATTCAGCCATCAGATTGTGACAAGATTCATCCAATATTTGGATCTTACTTTATGTAACATTTGATGAAAATTTGGCTGAAAAATTAGAATAGAGTTGCCAGCTATGGTGATTTTTGTTTCCTAAATCTTGCAAATTTGTTCAGCAAAATAAAGCTTTTTTCCCTATAACTTCCGGTCCAGTGTAAAAATCAGGACGAAGTTTACGCAGTAAATGGACTTTATTATGAACCAAATGTTATAGAAATTTCGTACCAAAATCATGAAAGGGCTGCCAGCTATGACAATTTTTGTAATTTCGTTTAATTTCTTTACTGAGTGATTATGTCCTTAGATTTCCAAATGGAAATGATCCTGCAATGAAAATTAACAACAAATATTAACGCTTTAAAAATTTGATAAGTTTTGAGGATGGTAACCCTAAAATTATTTTCACCCGTATACCTCCCAGCGCAGTGATTCAATCGAAACGAAATTTACTGGTTGGGTTTAACTTAGCGTGAAGCAGAATTGGTATGTATTATGCTTTGCTGTTGATACAGGCTAACCAGCATTAGCCATTTCCGTAAATATTGCACCAACAGATGCTTCAAACAACGTTCTCATATGCAAAACATTTCCGATAAAAATAGGAAGCAAATTTTTAAATTTTCCGAGTTTTGAACATTTTTCGGATGGCAGCCTCAAACAACGTTTAACCGCTGAAATCTTCGATGAAATCCTGCGAAGAGAACGAAATTCAAAGGATATGTTGATTTGAGTATGAGCTTATTATGGTAAACTTATTGCTGCTTCGTTCGGAAAGTGTTGCCAGCACTGAATTATATGTGTTATAGTTGAGTTTTGTTGCTTTGGAATGGTTGATATGATTCTAAAAAAACTCTAGCGCACCTGAACCGCTAGAAACACTAATGTTCGAAGAACACTTAATCGAGCAGGTTTTGAGTGCATATTCCACCACATGTGCTGCTTATTACGGCCAAACTGTTTCAAATGCCACGTGTTACTTTCGTCTCAAGAATGCATTATAACTCATATGGTGGAAGGTTTCAGATATTACCACTGGCATGAATTTCAACGTTTATGAGAGCAAAACACGGGTTAATTATATTCGTTATCAGTTGCTTATTTCACATAATTTTGAAAGCAGCATCTCATATAACATCAATGAAGAAAATGCTCAGTGCCTGCAGCACTGTAACTGAAGTTGGTGTTTGGGGCTGCGATCCGAAAAATTTGCAGAACTTTGCGAATTGTAACATCGGTTATTTATTTTCATTGTAAATGTTTCCGGTATGTATACTAACTGTAAGCATTTATTGATACAAAAGTAGCACAACCGACTCGTGCTGGCAACCTTTCGCCAGTATCAAAGCCAAAAATATATCAAATCTGCTTCACGTTGTTTAATTACATTCGAAGTTATAGGAGTATAAAGAAATTTAAAGTTACCTGCAGCGAGTTTTTTCAAATGATCGAAGGCTTAATATTTGCTGTTTATTGTCACTACAATATCATTACCATTTGAAAATTCTACGATAAAACCGCTCAATAAAGATATTGCAATTAAACACAAAACCAACAATAGCTGGCAACCCTATTGTGGCTTTTCAACCAAATTTGGCCTGAATAATGTTTATGACAGGTTTCATTAATTGTATGAAATTCGTATTGATTTCATGACTGCACTGGAAGTTATAGTGCAAAAAGTTTCATTTTCCTGAGCGAATTTTCAAAACCAAAGACACAAAAATTACCATAGCTGGCAGCACCAATCAAATTTTTCAACCAAATTTCCACCAAACAGAGATTAGAGTTAGGTTTAGCTACTGTGCCAATTTCATGAAAATCTGGTAACTTATTCACATTTCATAGGGCAAGAAGCAGTTTTTTTTCTTTGTAATTTTTCAAGATGGCACCACTGGCACAGACTTGCGCACAATTCAAAATCGCTTCTATCAAATCTGGTCTTACTTAAGTCCAATGCATTCTGCAAATTTTAGCTGTATCTGATTATTGGTTCGTGAGTTTCCGTGAATAGAAGTTTTTGATGCTAAAAATATAGGTTAACTGGGAGAGGGTTACCGTTCTTTTCCGACATGAAATTTCCAAAGTTTTATTTTGAACGTGTAAATATAACATAAGATTTATATACAGATTGATTTTATTGTAAGAAACGGACATTTTTTTGAATATTCGATGGTTTGAATGTTTTCACTTCCAAATTTTTTTTTTCAAAATGAAGACACCAAAATTATCATAGCTGGCAGCTCCAACCGAATTTTTCAACCAAATTTCTACCAAACGTGGCTTAAAGTAAGGTCCAGCAATTGCGTGAGTTTCGTCAAAATCGAACGATTCAATCAGAATTTATAGGGCTAAAAACAGTTATCTTTTTTAGTGGTTTTTCAAGATGGCACCACTGGCACAGAATCGCCCGCATTTCAAAATTACTTCTATCAGACCTGGTCCTATTTAAGACCAATACATTCTGCAAATTTCAATTAATTCTGCTCATCGGATCGTGAGTTTCCGTGAACAGAAGTTTTTGATGCTAAAAATATAGGTAAATTGGGCAAGGGTTACCAGGCGTGCCCGTTATACCATATCTTTTTTTTTTTTTTGGTTATGTAAACAAAGCACAAGATTTATATATGAGTGGCTTTTTTTTGAAGAAACGGCATTTTTTCAAGAGAGACGATGATTTGGAGGTTTTCACTTTCGTTGCCTGCCCTAGCTACAGGGTTGCCAGCACGCTCATTAAAAGCTACACAAATCTACAACTAAATAATACCAATATGTCCTGAAAATTTCGTAATGATTGAATAGCTCTGTCAAAAGTTATCGAAATTTAAAAATTTTTAAATTTTCCCGTCCTCTTTTTAGGCACCCAGCGCACACATAGGGTTAAAAAATTCCAAAGCATTATCCGATTCATATGTAAAACACGTTCGAAATTTATTTCGTTAACTTTATTTTTGCGAAAATTATTTGTGCACGAAATAATAGGTATATTAAAAATATCACTTAAATGGCCGCCGGCGCCAAAAGGTTAACAATAACTGACATTTAAAGAGACGTGGACCTATTCTGCATATACACCATTGTATCCTGAAAGTTTCAGCTCAATCGGATGGCGCGTTCCCGAGATTATCTCACTGAAATTTTTTGATGATATATATATATATATATATATATAAAGAAATATGAATTTTTGGCCGAATCGATTTTAATACTAATGTTCTTCGAACATTAGTAAAAACAGTGTATTACGTCTTTCCACATTTTTTTGTCACTCAAAGACAATTTCTTCGAAAATTAGTTTTCTAGCGGTTCAGGTGCGCTAGAGTTTTTTCCCTTTAACTTCCGATGCAGTGACGAAATCAAAACGAAATTCATGTGAAAAGCATATCGTGTTGCGTTTTAAATGCCGTAGGAATTTTGTTGAAAAACCGCGAAAGGGTTGCCAGCTATGATGAATTTCGTAATTTCTTTATCGAGCGATGTTGTCATAAAATTTCCAAACAGGAATGATCCTGCAATGACAATTAACAACAAATATTTACGTTTCAAAAATTTAAAAAGTTTGACCGATGGTAACCCTAAAATTTAATTCACTCCTATAACTTACAGTGCAGCCATTCAATCGAAACGGAATTCATAGGCTGGGTTCAACACAAGGTGAAGCAGCTATGGTGCTTGCACATGATTGCCAGCACCGGACAATATCGTAAATATCGCACCAACAGATGCTTCCATTTTCTATTCATAAGCAAACCATTTAAAATAAAATAAGCAACCGATATTTAAATGTTCCGAGTTTCGGAAATTTTATTGTTTGTTACTTGAATCTATAACCAAGTTTATTAGCTTATTCATCTGCATCATCCCCCTTCTATGGTAAGCATAATTTATGACAAACGACTTCGATTATATAAAAGCACTAAAAGATTATATAAAAGCAAAGCATCTAAGTTATATATCTATATGCTTTTAGAATCGTCAAAAATTTGTGCAACTGCACCAAGTTTTTTTATATAATGTTATTTTATTTGAATAAAGCTCTTTGCCCTATAGCCTCCAGTACAGTCATGGTATCATAACGAAATTCATATGACAAATTTAAATTATTGTAGACAATATTCAGTATAAATCTATTTTGAAAAACAATGATAGGGTTGCCAGCTATGATTGTTTTTGTATTTTTTGACATAGCTTTAGTAAGCGATTTTATCATAAAGTTTTCAAATCGTAGTGGTCTTGTAGTGAAAATACACACCAAATACTAAGATCTAGAAAGTTTGAAAGCTCTTGCGAATGGTAACCCTAAATTTTTTTTTATCCCTATAGCTTCCAATGCAATAATTGGATCAATACGAAATTCGCAGAGCAGGTTGACTTCAACGTGAGGCAGATATGACTTATTTTTGGCTTCGGTGCTAGCAAAGGACTGCTAGCAAGAGGTGTCTTTGTTATTTTCGTACCAATAAATGCTTGCATTAAGTATTCACATCGCGAATATACAATATATAACAATATATATGACAATACATACAATATATAATATATAAGACAATTACAACAATATATAAGACAATATATAACAATACACTCAAAATCTGCACAAATCCTCTACTGCTCTTCGAACATTAGTATTTCTAGCGGTTCTGATGCGCTAGGGTTTTTTTCTAGATTTTGTTGCACCTGTTTCTTTGAAAGATTAATCTCATTCCATTATCAAAATGAAACTTTATCACATATCTTTGCCGCCCTACCTTGCATAAACGCCGTATTTGTATTTAAGTGAAGATGTGTGTTTTTTAAGTGCTGCAGATATATGGAAAGAACATTTTTCACTAGTGATTGTAACATACTTGCACAAAAGATAGGTTTTTCATATTTTGTAGAATTATGTAATATATTTAAAAGTTTGCGATTCCGGTGCTAACTCTCTAAATTGTTAGATAAGTCATTTATACTATATAAGCTAGTATAGGTGATACCGATTCACGTTTGCATAATATATTAGCAGTCTTGACTTTTGGTTTAATTTGGCATACTTTTAAGTGATTTTTTCCAAATATCTGCGAAGCAATCGATTTTGGTACCTCAACCTCAAAAACTAAAATCACTTTGCTTTACTCATCTAATCTATAACCTTGAATTTATTTTCAACATAATTTTTCACACCTTACTGACCTACATTATTCCAACCAATCCTCCTCGAAAATGTTCAATCAACTTAAAAGGAAACTTTCAAATTCATCCTACCAAATCACCTCTTTCCCTAATGACTTCCATGTTCATAAAGAAATTACTTGCTGACCTTTAAGGCACTCCCTTTTTCAATTCTTTTAAAATGCTTCAAATTCATTATCGTCGAAGAACAAAAGCTATCACATCTTCCCTCAAAATTTACGTACTTACCTATATCCTTTAATGACGGATAAAATATATTAGGTGAGGAAATTGCCACATTTCTGCACCTTTCTTCCTTATGTTCATCATACTGAAGTGTAATGGCGTCTTTTGTTGAAAATGTCCGGCGCTAGTCAACGAATCAACTGAAGTAAAAAAAGCAGGAAATCAACCTCACCTGAGCGGAAGGAGGAGCATAACCTCATTGCCACACAAGCATATAGTTACCTTTCTTTTGACAGGCGATTATCTATCCACAACTTTATTACTCAAAACAGCAAATCAAGCAACGGGGACGATGATGTATACACCTTGGTGGTTTTATGTGAAAATCTACCTGTTTTTCGTTGCTGAGTTGATTCATTCAAGGACCCTTCTCTTCCTTTGTCCAAATGGTCGAGCAGTGTCGAGGGCGTTTTCGAAAAATTTGAAAGTTATTAAATAGTAATTGAACACTTCGCCTGATTAGAGGAATATTCTTGACTCACTTGAAGGACTTTTGTTTTCAGTATTAATGAAATTGACCCAGCAGATGGGAAATTCTTTTGACGTGTAGTTTTGAGTCAGTATTGGTAGATATTCTCCGTTGCGGATGCCAATGCATTGGGTCACGGAAAGGGTCAATGTGTTTGCGTGACTATAAAATGGTCGATAGGTGTACGACTTGATGGGGGCTACTCATACATATGGATTTACTCTTATGGATTATATAATGCACTTAGCTGAAGCTTTGTAGTATCCTATAACATACGAATCGTATCGTCGTGTTAAACCTCCAACGAGGACACCGTACACCTGACAGTGCACGCAAATGGTTAGTTGTTGGCCGGCTGACAAAAATGCCGAAAATCATTTAGAAATCAGAACGAGCGAGACGGAAAAATGAGCAGTGGTAAACTATTCATACGTAGATTGGTCGATTGTACAAGGAGGTGATTATTTGTCTGCAGACAAGTGTATATGGATATGGAAATATGTATATACATTCGTGACGTAGGAAGTTTTTATCTTGAGGAAGCGTTTGATAGAATGCTATTGGTGTTTACTAAAATGATTTTAAGTAGAAATGCTCCAAGTAGTTATAAATGTTAACGTATTTTCAACAATAAAGATTTATTGATTAAAAGCTAGCCAGTTTTGTACAATATCATTGCATTCACTGAAACAATTAAATACGTTAAAGTTTATGAATCAAAACGGTTTATAGGGAAAAAAGCTTTATGTTGCTGAGCAAATTTGCAAGATTTATGACACAAAAATCACGACAGCTGCCAGCCATATTCTAATTTTTCAACCAAATTTTCACCAAATGTTACATAGTGTAACATCCAAGTACTGTGTGAATTTTGTTAAAATCTGATGGCTGAATCGGAAGTTATAGGCCAAAAAGCTGTTTTTTTCTCAGTGATTTTTCAAGATGGTACCACTGCCACAGGGTTCCCCGCATTTCAAAATCACTTCTATCAGACCTGGTCCTACCTAATACCAACATGTCCTGTGAATTTCAATATGATCGAATAATCCGGTCGTCAGTTCTCGTGAACAGAACTTTCGAGTGTTGAAAATAGAGGTAATTTGGTAATGGGTTGCCGTTCTTGTGCAAATCGGAATTTTGAAAATTTTATCTTGGCATGAAGGACAAAGGATAAAATTTATCAAAAATGTGAAATTTTTGTCAAAAATCAAAAATTTTTCTGGAAGGTCAATGATTTGAAACATTTTTTTTCAGCAGTCTGTCACAGCTACAGGGTTACCCGGTTTATGTTGAAAATCTATATGTGCTAAACTTTAGTCAACATCAATACGCTCTGTAATTTTCGCGATGATCCATTGTTTTTCTTACAAGTAATGACAAATCAAAATTTGAAAAAAATTCCTTGCTTACTTTTAGGGACGCTGCACCCACACACGGATCAAAATTTCCAATTCTTTATCATAGACAAGCTTAAAACATAATTAGTTCTCATTCCCAATACTACTATACTATATATATTATATATATACTACTATATACATCTACGTTCTCCGAAAACTTCAGCTCAATCGGATCGGCCACTCCAGAGATTATCTCGGAAAATCATTTTGCTGATATATATATATATATATATATATATATATATATATATATATATATATATATATATATATATATATATATATATATATATATATATATATATATATATATATATATATGTTATATATATATATATATATATATATATATATATATATATATATATATATACATATATATATATATATATATATATATATATATATATATATATATATATATATATATATATATATATATATATATATATATATATATATATATATATATATAAGAAATATGAATTTTCGGCGAAACGAGTTTAATACTAATGTTCTTCGAACACTAGTAACAATACATTCAATTATCTCGTCGTACGAAATCTTGTTCATTAGTTCTAACTCTATGCACATAAGAGCTAAGGCGTTTAGCTTTTCTTGGCTTAAGGTAGATCTCAGATAATTATTCACCCGTTTTAAGCAAGAAAAGTTTGTTTCACCCGAACAGTTTGTTGCTGGTGTACATAGAGCCATGCGTACTTATATATTCAAGTTTGGATAAACGTTTTGTAAATTCTGTTTCCACAGGAACAAAGATAGACTTTCCAGTGATCCAGAATCTGGTTTAACCGAAATTCTTTCAGAAGAAAGGTGGCATTGATAATGTATGCATTCTGGAACAAAGTCAGTTCAAAGAAGAGGGCTTTTCGTAACGGTTGTTAATGAGAATTCACTCATTTGTTTCATTGAACCTGTTGTAGGCTTCCCGTCGTTTTGCCCTTGACCTGCGGCGACAAAACAATTTCTTAGGCCTTGTTTACACGTGCGTCAATGTGCTGAAACCGGTTTATTAGAAGTCAGGAGTGAAGTGAAACTTCCACTTCACTTCCGACTTCTAAAAAACCGGCTTAAACGCATAGAAGCATGTGCAATTTTAAACACCATGAAGTATCACCAGATGACAACCTTATATAGAAATACCCGTGTCGAATTTTCTTATTCCTTATCTGGTAATGCTCTCTTTATAGTTCAGCATTTTAGAGACTTTTGTGCGGTTTTTGATTTCAAACTGAAATTTAATGTCATGTCATCAGCACGACCAAGGCATTTGATGTGGCTTTTGTTAATTAATTCTTCATAAACCATATACCCCCGTATTCAATCATTTGTTGGCTTCATTTTCATCAAAAAGCGTTTAAATGTCGTTGGACTTTCAAATTTTAGGGGCAAGTACAATGTTGATTTGGTGGTCGACACGTAACCGAAGTCATTTTCGATCACTTCAAGCTACATAGCACATGAAGGCTTGCTACCCCTAATGGAACTATTAGCGAGTTACAACCGCAAATACACGTCGTATCCCGAATATAAGGTGCAGACGCGAACGCACCTAATTAGTTATGGGACAGCTCGGGCACCAGCGGCAGAGATGAATCATTGTATGAGTTAATCTTGCATATTAATGTTGCCGAAGCTAATATTGGCAATGAATCTACGTTTAAGACCTTTTTAAGTGAGGTTTGAGTGAATGAGTGCAGTTCTATTACAATTTTGAGACTGTGAGACGCTCAGGGTTCTGATGGACTCTCAGTGAGAAGAAATCTTCAACATTAATTCTACACTCAGAAAAATTTAATCACTTAAAATTTAAATCAAAAGTTGAAACGCTTTTAAATAAAAAACGAATCTTATTTGAATTAAATAAGCCCCCACGTTTAATAAAAATGATTCCACTTTATTATACAAATGTTATTTTTATATCATAATTTTCATCATAGAATGTAAAACAAAACATGTTGTGCTAAACAAGACCACTTTGATACCGCGTTCTTGAAATGAAGGCAGATTATTTGAATTAAAAAGAAACGTATATGACGCCAAATCATATTTGAAAATATTTGATTCATATCTATTTTTAATAATGTTCGAAGAAGAACATTAGTATGAAAATCACTTTCTCCAAAAATTCATATTTCTATATATATATATATATATATATATATATATATATATATATATATATATATATATATATATATATATATATATATATATATATATATATATATATATATATATATATATATATATATATATATATATCATCAAAAAATTTCAGTGAAAAAGTCTCAGGAACGTGCCATGCGATTGAACTGAAATTTTCAGGACACATTGATATATACGCAGAATAGTGCTAGGTCTCACTAAATGTCAATTATCTTTAAGTCTTTGGCGCCGATGGCCATTTTAGTGATATTTTTAATATACCTATTATTCCGTACACAAATAATTTATGCAAAAATAAAGTTGACGAAATAAATTTCGAACGTGTTTTACATGTGAATCGGATAATGTTTTGGATTTTTTTTTAACCCCATGTGTGCGCTGGGTGTCTAAAAAGAGAACGGGAAAACTTGAAAATTTTTAAATTGCGATAACTTTTGACAGAGCTATTCAATCATTACGAAATTTTCAGGACATATTGGAATTATTTAGTTGTAGGTTTGTGTAGTTTAGTTGTAGGTATGAGCGTGCTGGCAACCCTGAGGCTAGGACAGGCACTGAAAAAGAAAACCTCCAAATCATCGTCTTTCTTGAAAAAATGCCGCTTCTTCAAAAAAAAAGCCACTCATATGTAGATCTTGTGCTTTGTTTATATAGACAAAAAAATTTGATATGGTATAACGGGCACGCCTGGTAACCCTTGCCCAATTTACCTATATTTTTACCATCAAAAACTTCTGTTCACGGAAACTCACGATCCGATAAGCAGAATTAATTGAAATTTGCAGAATGTATTGGCCTTAAATAGGACCAGGTCTGATAGAGGTAATTTTGAAATGCGGGCGATTCTGGGCCAGTGGTGCCATCTTGAAAAATCACTAAAAAAGATAACTGCTTTTAGCCATATAAATTCTGATTGAATCGTACGATTTTGACGAAATTTATACAGTAGCTGGACCTTACTTGGAAATTTGGTTGAAAAATTCGATTGGTGCTGCCAGCTATGGTAATTTTTGTGTTTTTGGTTTTGAAAATTCGCTCAGGAAAATAAAAATGTTTGCCCTATAACTTCTAGTGAAGTCATGGAAACAATACGATTTTCATACAATTAATGGAACTTATTATAGACATTATTCAGGCCAAATTCGGTTGATAAGCCACGATAGTGTTGCCAGCTATTGTTGGTTTTGTGTTTGTTTGCAATATCTTTATTAAGCGGTTTTATCGTAGAATTTTCAATTGGTAATGATATTGTAGTGACAATAAACAGCAAATATTAAGCTTTCGATTATTTGAAAAAAACTCGCTGCAGGTAACCCTAAATTTCTTTATACTCCTATAACTTCGAATGTAATATAACAACGTGAAGCAGATATGATATATTCTTGGCTTTGATACTGGCGAAAGGTTGCCAGCACGAGTCGATTGTGCTACTTTTGTATCAATAAATGCTTACAGTTAGTATTCATACCGGAAACATTTACAATGAAAATAAATAACCGATGTTTCAATTCCCAAAGTTATGCAAATTTTTCGGATCGCAGCCCCAAACACCAACTTCAGTTACAGTGCTGCAGGCACTGAGCATTTTCTTCATTGATGTTATATGAGATGCTGCTTTCAAAATTATGTGAAATAAGCAACTGATAACGAATATAATTAACAAGTGTTTTTCTTTCATAAACTTTGAAATCCATGCCAGTGGTAATATCTGAAACCTTCTACCATATGAGTTATAATGCATTCTTGAGACCAAAGTAAAACGTGGCATTTGAAACAGTTTGGCCGTAATAAGCAGCTCATGTGGTGAAATATGCACTCAAAACCTGCACGATTCTTCTACTGTTGTTCGAACATTAGTGTTTCTAGCGGTTCGGGTGCGCTAGAGGTTTTATTTATACAACGATTTTTCTCTGAGTGTAGAGCATATCTAGTGCACATATGCAGTGAGCCGTTCATTATTTAACCGTTTCAAGTCACCAGATCCGGTATTCACCAGACATTAGAGGGCTCTATGGCTTTGCTCATGGTATACAATGCCTGCTTAGGATTTTCTAATATTTTGTCTTTCGCGGTTGAACATTCAGAATGACAACACCTTCAGTAGGCGAGATTTGGGTTCCACTAGCTCCATCACTTTTGTGAGCGATGCTTTAATCAAGGACTAGGCAAGCACTACACGCACAGTGGCCATCAGAGCATAGCTACGGTGAACTGCGTACGTAGCGAAAAGACAATGTGTGCGAAAATATCGTACACTGTATACTGGAATCCCAAACAGCGTGAAATGCGGTCTTAAAAGCACAAAAAAATATACAACGTAAACTGCGTGACGCAAAACGGAACAGGAAGAAGCAAGAATGCCTGTATCATTGAATGTTTGTAGGCTTTGTTGAGTTTTCACAGCCATTCACAAATAAGTTAAGACTTTTGACACTTTATCTACCAAAATGAACGTCAAAAAGTTATAGTTCAGTTTTATTAAAATGGGGCGAAACTAAGTGAATAACTTGTCATGAAATTCCGCAAAACTAACTTGTTAAATGTACATTTTTCTCGACTCATTTCTTTTTAAAATATTTTCAAAAACTTGCACAATCGGGGGCACAAATACTTTAAAAAATTGTGCTTTACCTATAAGGCGAGTTTTTTTTGCACTCTTGGCTAGGGTAAATTATCTATACTACCTTAACTTACCCATGCAAAGAATGCAAAAAATTACCTAGATATGAAATATATCTTCAATGAGAATTGGATCTAAGCACCCTCACAAAAAATAAGGTCACTTAACTTTCGCATGTTACTTTTTTCATAGGGATTCATAGGGTAACCCATGGTTTATTCCATTTCATCACATCCATGGCATATTTGAAGTCCATTTTTTTACCTCGTCCTTTTTTTCTTTCCAATTTTCTCTTCGCTGACTTCAATTCAAATATGTATTACATCAAACGCAATGAGAGTAGATTTCTAATTGTAAGTTTGCATGTTTATTAATTGTTTTACTTCGAATGAATAATACATCTATCATTTGAATCATACAAACAGTACCTACTATGATGCCATCAAAGATCCAGAGCCACTACCCTGACTTGGGAAGTCCAAAAAAAATGAGGTCAGTGGCTGCGCTCACCTCGCCACAGTATGATGCGAGGTCAAATCGCGAAAAAATTAAAAGCTTTCGTTCACCCTCTCAACCTCCGCCTCCAAAACTTATGAAGTCAACTGTCAAAGTTTCTCTCACTGCTATTATTCGCAGCTACCAGAAAAAGCCATGAACTCCGGCCGCATGTATTGTTCAGCTCGCACATTACGTACAAAATGTGTGGCTGTGTGTGAGCGGGTGAGTATCCTCCGAAAATTCACTTTGAGGTCGTGGTTGAATATTAAGTAAAGTTATACTATTCAAATTGACGATTAGGCAATAAATCATCGTCTCGTGTTTTTACGGGTAATGTTGTGAAAAATAACTCGTTATTACTTCCACTTTTCACGTGTTCACCTGCGATTTGGAATTTCATCGAATCGCTCAGGAGTACTGCTTGATAACGACGACAGTGACGGCACGATGTGTGCGCGGTGAAAGTTATTAACGAAAAAAATGAGTTGGGCCGTGTTAGCGCCTGTTCAAAATCTTGAATAATATCCGTCATTTTGGTCGTTACCGTTGGCCTTATTTCTTTCTTTTCCTTTCGTCCTTGTTTTGAGTCAAGAGTCTGCCTGCACGTAAGCACATCTTGAGAACAACAGAAGTGGTTGACGTAGATGTATTGATGTAAATTTCACGCAATTCGCATGAGACTTACACTCAAATTAAATTTGGTGAATTTACCGGTGCGAACGGTGCAAAGGTCCTGTGGGGTGAGTGAGATGTATCGAGTGGCAAACAGGGTTCATTATGGCACGTACGGTAACATAATTAGACCATACTTGAAAGTGTGCCTGCAGCGTAAAGCTTGATTAATATATTTTGTCTCATCAGGAGGCATATAGGTATCAGTTCTCTCAAAAATACATCCGGAGCTCCGAGATATCCTCTTGTGTTCCGATTAACAACATAATACCAGGCAACAAGGCATTGTTCTCCAGAACGATCTAATCACAATATACTTCCTTGTCCTCAGTTCTCGCCTATCACTTGTCTCGCCAACAATAAAACTCATCACCACAAGAACGGTATTTAAGGATATCCCGGGATGACACGCATGCCGAGAAAAATGTCAACAAGAAGATTATGCAAATTTGGTAATTGTTCAAGAAAATCACCGGGTTTTTGTACAGGCAAACGATTTCATCGTTTCTGTTGTCGGTGTAAGGGAACAAAAGCTAACGAAGGAGATAAGGATAACAACGCAATTTTGATGACAACGGAAAGAGATTTTAATTAAATTTCTGATCTTCGGAAAGTTTTTGAGCTCGGCAGGGTCGCAGGAGGAGATGTGATGGAGTAGACTTAGTGAGGGATGCAGGTAGCGTTTCGGTATGGTAATCGTTAACAGCACTGATATGATGCTGATTCAGGTCGAGGAGAAAGAAGAAAATGTGAGAAGTTTTTGAAGCACGTTATTCCAAAGTGTGCCTATCTACGGGTTGGAGTGTAAATGACAAAATGATGATAATGATGATGGCCGAACGAAAGATGATACGGATCGTTGAGTATCAATTCGCAACTATGCGATGGTGATACAGGATGTTTGAAAGTTTGTGCAAAAGAGCTTTTGATAGTAAAGATACGATTAATTTTGTTTTTTTTAAAGAGAGAGTTACTTTGAGTATGAACCGATTTCAGTATGTTTTTCAAAAGTTGTAATTTTTTTTAGATTTTTTCGAGAGTAACACCCAATGGGTGTTAAAAAAAAGTTTTCCGCAGAGCCGATGGTGACTGATGTGAATATAATGTAAAATAATACGTGTTTACTGATAGGGTGAATTTCCATTTCATGGGTGAATTTCTCAGTGAGTGTGACAGACTAATGAGTAATCACTAGCTAACTAACCGTTGATTTTCAAACAATAGCCGCAAATAAATGTGACTACTGTACATCTACAGTGTGTTCCACAAAAAGTGACTCATGTTATTTTTTCTGACGTGTTTGCACACATACATGTAACAGTAAATCACTTTTAATACACTTTTACCAATTTCGCACCTCATTAATTTTGTCATTATAGTTCGAACTTTTGTGAACATATTTAAAACATGAATGCCGCATACAAGTAGTGTCTTGAAATTAGTATAAAGAAAGCGGGAATATGGATGATGGACCAGGCAGAGGCCGTACTAGATGTTCTTCAAGAAGAGCTGATAGAGTGGTTTTTGAGATGTTTCGGAAAAAGCCCAACGCTTAGTCTGAGGAAGGACAGACAAAAATTTCTTAGAAAAGGTGTTCGAGTCTCAATTAATACAATCAGATGAAGACCCAAAGAATCTGGCATAAAAACCGAAGTACGAGCCCTAAACCCGTACTGACAGGAACACAAGTAGAAAAAAACCCAAGCGCATCAGAACCGCTAGAAACACTAATGTTCGAAGAACAGTAGAGGATTTGTGCAGCTTTTGAATATGTATTCTACCACTAGCTACTGAAGGACACCCTAAGTAATAATAGACCCTTAGCCGATTAAATTTCGATGACTTCATGGAAAGTTACAGCGATAGAAAGGTGCTTGGTTCTGCCATCTAAAAAATTGAAGGGTTTACAGTGGTTGGATCAAATATGACTTGTGAGTTTAGTCTTAAGGGGAGAAATACATATAGACCCGCGAAGTTTAGTCAATTTTGATGATTTTTTTTATCAAAGAATAATTTATTCTACATTTTCCAAACTTTATATATGATTTATTTATATTTTCGTCTATTACAAAAAAAAGAAACAATTTTAAAATATTTCAAAATGGCTGATTTTCAGTCCAGTATTTTGGGAAGGTCACAGCGAGAGTTGTCAGTTGGCGTAGTTTGTAGCCTCTGTAGTGTCAATCCAAAATAATAAAAAACAAATTTTGTGTGATTATTAAGGTAATGTTTTGTAGATGAACCTAAAAAAACAAATGAAAAATAAAAATTTTCAGAATGAAACACTTTATAACCATTATTTGAATTTTCAGCCAAATTTTTCAATCGTTTTTGCTAGACAAATTTTTTTTTTTCAAAAAAAATTCAAAACAATTAGGTTCATATAGAAACTAATATCACTTAAAATATGTGTGCGAAATTTCAGTGCGATAGATACAAAACTTTTTAAGCTATCGTCCACGCCGATTTGAAAAATTGTGTTTTAAGGAAAACGCGTTTAAAGTTTGGGTTCATAAAAATTCAATGATTGTAGTGGCTTACCGATTAGTTAGCAATTCCAGCGCCATATAAAAGTCCTACTGTAGCTGCGTATAGCTCATTTTTCTCAAGAAGTTCCTCTTGACGTGCTTTTTTAGTAGTTAACAAGCAGCGCCGATTTGCTCAAGTCACTCTCTGCTCATCTATTTTATCTGCGTATGATTTACATTGTCTGCCAATTATTATATCTAAATTGTTCATTCCTTGTAAAAGAGATGTATTCCCTTCGTTGAACAATCCAGCTGCCGTATACGCGGCAATTTCAATGATTTTTAACCCTGAGTGTAAGTGCTTTGGAGCGACACGCCAAACAGTCGAGTTGAAACTCTCCAACATCTTACGAGCAAACATCTTAACATCTCCAACATCTTACGAGAATCCAAACATCTTACGAGCAAATCATCTCGGTATAAATCTTCAAATATTGGTTTAATATACTCTTGGACCTCTGTATGTAGTGGTGGAGGGTGTTGAACAAGTTTTTGATTTTCTCCAGATGCTTCAGCTTTCCGCCATTTGCACCAACTGTCGGGACCCGCTGGACAGCCCTCATGTTTTGGATTTTCGTCCGTGGAGCACATATGATAATAAGTGGCCATGACAGCTTTTTTCATATCTTCGAGGCTGTTGACATTCCTCCGAATAGCTAATCCGTAGCATAATGCCAACTTGTTTATAAGCGCTTCGGTTAGCTTACCACTTCCTCCAAGTTTTTGATCTTTTTAAATCTTTCGAAAACGACTACCCATCCTCTTCTGCACGTGGCCAATACACTTACTTTTTACGACTTGGAAATAGTCACCATACGGATTTATGTCAAGTATTCCTTTAAATGTTTTTGAGTCTCCATGTCCTATATAATTACCGTATTTCACGAAGTTTTTTTCGCCCTTACACTCGGTTGTTCTATTTTATCTCTGTTTTTGGAGTACTGATTTCAATAAAATTTTCATTTACGCGGGTATGCTGTCCGAGTTGATACATTTTTATTTCCTTTAGGATATGAACTCATTTTGATATTTTCGTTTTCGAAATATTTCCGTACTGAAGAAGTTCCAAAACTAGCGTGAACAGAATTAACAGCCACACCAGCTCTGACCTTCACTAATGTACCTTGTATTAGCTATAAAACTGTCCATTTCTTGGAATCATTATATATATTGATTTCCAAATATCTGTTCACCCAAATTTTTAGCAATAGAAAAGTCTGCAGGTAAGGGCAGTTAAGAATAGGTAGTAAAAATTGGCCGCTCAACTATGCTTCTGAAGGCACGCGAACGCAAAGTAGAAGAGGACCACGTTTATAAGTTTTAACATGATAAATACTTTGAATTAAGTTTTGAAAATTGGGTGACATATTTCTAAGATGTTATACTAACTTTTTGTGCAGACAAAACAAATAGATTTTTTTCAAAATTTTACTTGTATCTCCCCCCTTAAAGTGTTTGCATCGATCTGACCTAAAATTTGGTCAGGTCGAATTAAGTCCTCGTTTGTACGTGACAGCTGTCATTTTGTTCAATTTTAGTTCATACACTGTATTCATCTTTTCATATGTCTTTCAAACGTAATTATTTAATTGATTTTGAGTCAAACGAGAGGGTTGCGAGCTTAAATTTGACGTACATTCATTATTAATAGTCGCGCGAAAATCAAGGCTTAGGTCGGGTGTATTTACAGCGATATAGTCCATGGCCTATTTTAGGTCAGGTCACTTGAAATCCTGTACTGAACTATCGCTTGGGTCGGGTACTGGGTGTTTACAGCAGGTGGACTAAATAATTTAGATGAAATTTGGTGTATAGCCCGCGGAATAAACGTCTGCTGTAAACGCTATCATTGTTTCCTTATTTTCATTGCAAATGTTTAAGTAAGCATTTATTGGTACGAAAAAAACAAATACGCTTCGTGCTGTCAATCCTTTGTTAGTACATTTACCACACGTTGAAGTCAACCTACTCTGCGAATTTCGTACTGATCCAATGACTGCATTGGAAGTTATAGAGATAAACAGAAATTGAGGGTTACCACCCGTAAAAGTTTTCACATTTTCTAGGTCGTAATATATTTTGTTTATTTTCACTTCAAAATCACTACGGTGTGAAAATTTTATGATAAAATCGATAACTAAAGATATACAAAATAAAAATACAAAAGCAACCACAGCTGGCAACCCTATGATTTTTTTCCAACTAGATTTCTGCTGAGTATTATCCACAACAAGTTCCGGTTAACAAATGAATTTCGTTATGATTGCAAGACTGCACTTGAAGCTATAGGGCAAAGAAATTTATTTTCCTGAGCGAATTTTAAAAATTTAAGACACTCAAATTACCATAGCTCGCAGCTTCAACTGAATTTTTCAACCAAATTTCTATCAAATATGGCTCAAAGTAGGATTCAGCTACTGTGTGACTGAATCAGAGTTTATAGGGCCAAAAGCAGTTATTTTTCTTAGTAATTTTTCACGATGGCACCACTGGCGCAGAATTGCCAGTGGTGCCATCGATCTATTCTATCAGACCTGGTCCTACTTAAGACCAATACATTATGTAACTTTCAACTGTATCTAATTATTGGGTCGTGAGTTCCCGTGAACAGAATTTTTTGATGCTAAAATTATAGGTAAATTGGGGGAAGGGTTATTAGGCGTGCCCATCGTAAAATTTCAAATATTTTACTTTGACTATGTAGACTAAGCATAAAATATATATTTGAGTTGCTTTTTTCAAAAAGCGACTATTTTTCAGGAGAGTCGATGATTTGAAGGTTTTCACTTTCAGCGCCTGCCCTAGCTATAGTGTTAACAACACGCTTATCAAAATCTAAAACTTCATAGTAGCAATATGTCCTGAAAATTGCATAAAAATTTAATAACTCTGTCAAAAGTTATCGCAATTTAAAAATTTTCAAATTTTCCCGTTCTTTTTTTAGGCACCTAGCGCACGCATGGGGTTAAAAAGTTCCAAAACGTTATCCGATTTACATTTAAAACACGTCCAAAACACATTTCGCCAACTTGATTGGTGCAAAAATTATTTGTGGACGGAATAATAGGTATATTAAAAATATCAGTTAAATGGCCGCTGGCGCCAAAGGGTTAAAGATAATAAACATTTGGTGAGTCGTGGACCTATTCTGCATACACACCAATGTATCCTGAAAGTTTCAGCTCAATCGGATGGCGCGTTCCCGAGATTAACTCACTGAAATTGTTTGATGATATATATATATATATATATATATATATATATATATATATATATATATATGTATATATATATATATATATATATATATATATATATATATATATATATTTATATATTTATATATCTATCTATATATTTATATATATCTATATCTATATCTATATCTATATATATATATATATATATATATATATATATATATATATATATATATATATATATATATATATATATATATATATATATATATAAATATATATATATATATATATATATATATATATATATATATATATATATATATATATATATTATATACATCATATATATCATATTTCCCACACCGTTTGCAGACATGCATCCCCATATCATAACGCCACCGCCACCATGTTTCACTGTAGGATGTAATGTTTCGGCAGTAAACTTTCGGCTTGTCGACGCCACACTCTTATGCGACCACCACTTCCAAAAATATAGAATTTCGCTTCATCGGTAAAAATAACCTTGTTCCAGATGTCAGCTGGTGCAATTAAGTATTTTCGGGCGAATTCTAGACGTTTTTTTTTATTTTTCTTGCTTATGAACGATTTTTTGCAAACGACACGGCTTTTTTACCATACTCCATTACTTTGTATGACTCTTTGAATACTCCTTGGAGAAATTTTCTTTCCAGATTCACCTGAAGCTGCCTGGCTTAGTTCACTTGCAAATATTTTTGGATTAACCTTGACTTTGGGCATTATAATCCGTTTATCGTTGTCGGTTCAAACTTAGGGCCGGCCCGTTCTTTTCTTGTTTTTAATGCTGTTTTCTATTTTCTTTCGTTTAATTATATATCTTACTGTTGACTTACTCCTTTGTATATATTCTCCAATTTCCTCATAAGTTTTCCCATCTTTTCTCATATTTAACACAATTTTTCTTTCTTCACACGTTGTTTTTTTCCTTGACATCTTATTTAATCACAAAACACTTTAAAAATTGACTGAATCAACGTAAAACTGTCTCAAACTAAAATAGATAGACCACCAAATCGATAGTTACTTGCAACAGGCTACTCAGTTCCTGGAAATTACTGTTATTGAATAAGCAACCCGCTGAGTGCCATGATTTTTGTCGCGGCATTTGTGTACTACGCAACAAATTTTAAGCTTCATGGACAAACGCAATGCAATATTGAATGGGAAAATATAGCTGCTATTATAAAGATTATATTTTGAGTAATTTACTTTTAAAAATTAAAAACCATACTGAATAGTACTTATTGTTTTTCTACACAATTAAAGGTGCCATGACTTTTGTCGCTGACTGTGTATGGAATATGAATTTTTGGCCAAATCAGTTTTAATACTTATGCTCTTCGAACATTAGTAAAAAGGTTGAGCTAGGCAAAGAAGAATTTGGAACGAGATTGGAGCAAAGTAATATATACCAACTAATCATCTTTTGTTGTCTTTAACTACTGGTGAAAGGCTTGGAAGAAAAATGGAGAAACATTTTTGCAACATACAGCTAAAAATCCAGCAAAGGTCCATGTTTATGGCTGCCTCTCAGTAAAGGAATTCCGAGAGTTAATTACTTTCACAATTCATGCTCAGTCTGTAGAAAGAAGGACTACTGAAGTCTGCATAGAAATTATCTGGATTTGAAAACGGTACCTGAATTCTAAAAAATCCCCTCTGATTTCAGCTACTTCTCACGCTAATCATGAATGAACTTCCCGAACATGTGCGGCCGGGATGGACAGAGACTGCGCGTGAATGTGTCGGAAATATTTATGAAATATGTCCGGATAAGTGAGACACCAGCTTTAGGATAGCATATCAATGAGCTAGAGTTTTTCAGAGCATCATGCGTACATATCAGCGTATATATTTACTATCCGCGTTTCATTTGCCAAAACCTCGGTTTATATCGGTTGATTTAACGTCCCATTGAGATTTGAAAAATCAGTGTTCAATTATATCTGCGAGCAAATATTTTCTTTTTTATGGTTTGTTGTAGTAGGGAGCATAAAACTATATCCTTGGATGATTTTAATTGCCCGTATGTGCATTTTGTTTCGGATGAATCCGATCAGTTAAATAACTTAAGTCTCCTGATTTCAGCACTGTGAGTACGTTGAATGGTTATGATTTGCAGCAGGTTGTTTCTACTCCTGACCAAAATGGTAATTGGCTAGACTTAATTTTTACAAATGTTTATGACGAAGTTGTGGTTAGCCCAACTTATGACACGGATAATCTCTTCTCTTACAGCATTCTTCATTCCGCTGTTACAGTTGAACTTTCCACGCCGGATTTGAATATGTTTGGAACTTACAATAATACGCTTGCATACACTCAGAAAAATTTCATCACATAACATTTTTTTAGAATCACTTTAAATCAAAAGTTGAAACACTTTTAAATCAAAAGGGAATCTTATTTGAATTCCACTTTATTATAAAAATTTTATTTTCAAATCAAAATGTTTCATCATTGAATGAAAAATAAAACATTAAAACAAGCAAGACTCACTTTGATACAACGTTGACTCACTTTGATACAGCGTTATTGAAATGAAGTGAGATTATTTGAATTAAAAAGAAACGTATATGGCGCCAAATCATATTTGAACAAATATGTTCAAATATTTGTTCAAATATGATTTGGCGCCATATACGTTTCTTTTTAATTCAAATAATCTCACTTCATTTCAATAACGCTGTATCAAAGTGAGTCAACGTTGTATCGTTGTTCAAATATGATTTGGCGCCATATACGTTTCTTTTTAATTCAAATAATCTCACTTCATTTCAATAACGCTGTATCAAAGTGAGTTAACGTTGTATCAAAGTGAGTCTTGAATTCAAATAAGATTCCCTTTTGATTTAAAAGTGTTTCAACTTTTGATTTAAAGTGATTCTAAAAAAATGTTAGATGAAATGTTAAAATGAGTGTACGATTTCCATAATTCTGATTATGATAGTAATCACAATTTCATTGACAATATCGATTGGAGAGGTGCGTATGTGCTATTTCCTTGATAACGATGCAGCCTTGTTTCCTCGAATATTGTTTGTATATGGTCAAAAAGTTTGTACCTAAGATAAGGAAATAAACGTATACTCGTTGAACCTTGGCTTGACAAGACTCTTAGGTGTTTGAAAACCAACGAAACAAATTTTGCAAACTAACGAAGAATCAAGTCGACGTTAACCATCATATTAAAGAAGAATACGGTTTAATTGCTAGTAAATTCTTTATTTAGTCTCATGAAGCCTAAGACAGATACATCAAAACTACTGGTGAAAATATAGTCCACAGCTCAAAAACATTCTTTGATTATGTCAATATGAAACAGAAAGCAACCGGTTACCCCTCTTCATGTTCACTAAAAATTTGATGTTGTCTTTGCAATTTGGCTGCTGATCATTTTTAAGAAGTTTTGGCCGAGCCAGCATTCCGACATTATATCGATTCCCGAGTGCGACTCGAACAATTTTTGCTGAGGGTATGATCATATCGAGAAATGAAATATTTACTGCTATTTTCGATCTTGACAGTAACAAGGGCCCTGGGCCTGACCTCCTCTTTCCTACTTTGTTAATTAAGTATTTAAACCAGCTGATTTCGCCTCTTCATATAATGTTCAATGATTCTCTCTCCTCTGAGTTATTTTCATCGTATTGGAAATGTTCTTATATCACACCAATTTATAAATTGGGCGATAGACGTTTTATGCAAAATTATAGAGGCATAGCGATTCTATCCGCAATCCTCAACTATTTGAAAAAATCATTTATTGCAAACTCTACCCTCAGCATGGATTAAGGAAAGATCGCTCTTCTACTACTTATCTTATGGTGGTTGTTTCTGTTGTCTTATGCAAAATAGAGAAAGGTGGTCAAATTGACGCAGTCTACATAAATTTTAGTAAAACATCTGACCGAGCTGATCACTCCATTTTCATCCCAAAGCTTCTCCAGTTCGCAATTGCAGGATATATACTAAAATGGCTTGGCTCCTACCTTATTTCTTCTTTCTAACAATCTCCACGTTAACTTTGGTGTACCTCCAGGAAGTCATCTTGGCCCTCTTTTCTTAAAATTTTTATATCAGATCTATTAGATATTTTTTTCTGATTTTTCTAATTTACTTTATGCTGACGGGGTCAAAGTTTACAATCTGATGCTTCTACCATCTGACGCTTTCA